>VCHN02000019.1:0-278362 GCA_007115665.2 Sequoiadendron giganteum
ATTTAATGTTGAGTTCGATGAAAACCTATTTTTTGGCTAGATTGTAGACGTGTCATGCAAACTCCCATTTTTCAAGCATAATCAACCATGTTTGGAGAAAATTAATTTAAGATTATGTTATACATGACTATTAAGAACCCTTATTTTATATTTGTTTTTGTGAATGTTGATTTTTCATCGATTTAATATCAAGTTCAACGAAAACCTAATTTTAAGGTTACGTTGCAACTGTGTAAAGGGAACCCCTATTTTTCATCCACCATCAACTATGTTGGGTGTACATTTATTCAGGATGAAGTTATAGATGACTATTAAGAACTTTGATTTTCTATTTGTTGAATATCAGACAATTTAATGTTGAGTTCAATGAAAACCTAATTTTAAGGCTACGTTTTAGATTTGTCATGTGAACTCCCATTTTTCACCCATAATCAACCATGTTCAAATAATTTTTATTTAGGATTATGTTGTAGATGACTATTAAGATCCTTTATTTTTTATTTATTTTCGTGAATGTTGAATTTCCATCGATTAAATGTTGAGTTCAGCGAAAACCTAATTTTAAGGCCACGTTGCAGCTATTTTACACAAACTCCATTTTTAACCCACAATCAACCATGTTTGGAATTTTTTATTAAGAATTGTGTTGAAGATGACTATTAAGAACCTTTATTTTCTAGCGGTTTTTCTTGAATGTTGAATTTCCATCGATTTAATGTCAAATTTGATGAAAACTTGATTTTAAAGCTATGTTGCAGATGTGTCACGAGAACTCCAATTTTTCACCCACAATCAACCATGTTTAGAGAACTTTGATTTAGTACTATGTTGTAGTGATCACTATTAAGAATATTTATTTTCTATCGATTTTCGCAAATGTTCAATTTCCATCGATTGAATGTCGAGTTTGACGAAAACTAATTTTAACTGTACATTACAGATGTGTCAGATGAACTCCCATTTTTCACGCATAATCATCCATGTTTAGGGAATTTTGGTTTAGGATTATGTTGTAGATGACTATTAATAACCTTTATTTTCTATTTGTTTTCGTGAATGTTGAATTTCCATCGATTAAATGTTTAGGTTGACGAAACCCTATTTTAAGGCCACAATGCATCTTTGTGACGCGATCTCCCATTTTTCTCCCATAACTAACCATGTTCGGAGTACTTTTATTTAGGATTGCGTTGTAGATGACTATTTAGAAACTTTATTTTTTATCAATTTTCATGAATGCTGAATTTCATAGATGTAATGCCCAGTTCGTCAAAAAATAAATTTTAAGGCTACCTTACACTTGTGTCATACAAAAACCCATTATTCACCCACAATAAACCATATTTGGATAACTTTGATTTAAGATTGTGTTGTAAATAACTATTAAGAAATTTTATTTTCTATTAGTGTTTGTGAATGTTGAATTTCAATCGATTTAACGTCGAGTTCGATGAAAACTTGATTTTAAGGCTACGTTGCAGTTGTCAACTAAACTCCCATTTTTCATCCACAATCAACCATGTTTGGAGAACTTTGATTTAATATTTTTTTGTAGATGACTATTAAGAACTTTATTTATTTTGCACCCATAATCAACCATCTTTGGAGAACTTTAGTTTATGATTGTGTTGTAGATGAATATTAATTACCTTTATTTTCTATCGACTCTAGTGAAGGTTGAATTTTCATTGATTTAATGTCGAGTTTGATGAAAACCTAATTTTAGTGAATGTTCAATTTTCATCGATTTAATGTCAAGTTTGATGAAAACCTGATTTTAAGGCTACGTTGCAGTTGTGTCACGTGAATCGTCATTTTCACCGACAATCAACTATGTTTGGAGAAATTTGATTTAGGATTGTGTTGTAGATGACTATTAAAACCTTTAGTTTCTATCGAGTTTTGTGAATGTTGAATTTCCAATGATTTAATGTTGAGTTCAACGAAAAATTTATTTTAGGGCTTCATTGCAGCCGTGTCACGTGAACTCCCATTTTTCACCCAAAATTCAATAATATTTGGAGAGCTTCTACTTAGGATTGTGTTATAGATGAGCATTAAGTACCTTTATTTTCTATTGGTTTTAGTGAATATTGAATTTTCATCGATTTAATGTTGAGTTTGATGAAAACCTAAAATTAAGATTACGTTGCAGACGTTTTTGGAGAGCTTCTATCTAGGATTATGTTATAGATGACTATTAAAAAAAAATATTTTTTAACAGTTTTTGTAAATGATGAATTTCCATCGATTTAAATTGTGTTTGACGATAACCCAATTTAAACACTACATTGCAGTTGTGTCACACAAACTCCCATTTTTCATGCATAATCAACCATAATTGGTTAACTTTGATTTAGGATTGTGTTGTAGATGACTATTAAAAACCTTTATTTTCTATCGGTCTTAGTGAATGTTGAATTTCCATCGATTTAAGTTTGAGATCAAAGAAATCTTGATTTTAAGGCTACGTTACAATTATGTCACATGAGCACTCATTTTTCACCCACAATCAACCATATTCAGAGAACTTTGATTTAGGATTGTGTATGACTATTAAGAACCTTAATTTTCTATCGATTTTTGCGAATGTTGAGTTGCCATCAATTTAATGTCGAGTTCATTGAAAACCATATTTTAAGCCTACATTGCAGTTGTGTCACATGAACTCACATTTTTCACCCACAAACATCCATATTCGAAGAATTTTAATTTAGGATTGTGTCGGAGATGGTTACTAAGAACCTTTCTTATCTATCGGTATTCATTAGTGTTGAATTTCGATCGATTTAATGTTGAATTCAATGAAAACATGACTTTAAGTCTACGTTGCAGCTGTGTCACACGAACTCCCATTTTTGACCCACAATCAACCATGTTTGGATAAATCTTATTTAGGATTTTGTTTTAGATGACTATTAAGAACCATTATTTTCTATCGAATTTCATGAATGTTGAATTTCCATAGATTTAATGTTGAGATCGAAAAAAACTTGATTTTAAGGCTACATTACAGGTATGTCACATGAACTTCAATTTTTAACCCACAATCAACCATGTTTGGAGAACTCCGGTTTAGGATTGTGTTGTAGATGACTATTAAGAATCTTTATTTTTTATTGGTTTTCATCGAACTCAACATTACATTGATGAAAATTAAACATTCATGAAAACAAATAAAAAATAAAATTTATTAATACTCATCTACAAAACAATCCTAAATAAAAATTCTCCAATGATGGTTGATTGTGGGTGAAAAATGGGAGTTTGCATGACACAGCTGCAATGTAGCCTTAAAATAAAGTTTTTTCTTAGAACTCGACATTAAATCGATGGAAATTAAACATTCAAAAAAAGCAATAGAAAATAAGAGTTCTTAATAATCATCTAAAAAACAATATTAAATCAAAGTTCTCCAAATATGGTTGACTATGGATGAAAAATGGTAGTTCACGTGACACAACTGCAATGTAGCCTTAAAATTAAGTTTTCATTTAACTCGATGTTAAATCGATTGAAATTCAACATTCACAAAAACTAATAGAAACTAAAGTTTCCTTATAGTTATCTACAACACAATCGTAAATCAAAGTTATCCAAATATGGTTGATTGTGGGTAAAAAATGGGAGTTCGCATGACACAATTGCAATGCAGCCTTAAAATCCGGTTTTTGATGTACTCGGCATTAAATCTATGGAAATTGCTGATTCACAAAAATCAATAGAATTAAAGCTAAATTTTTTCATAGTCATCTACAACACGATGATAAATAAAAGTTCTTGAAACATGGTTGATTGTGGGTGACAAATGAGAGTTCGAATGACACAACTGCAATTAGACTTAAAATCTGGTTTTCATCGAACTCGACATTAAATCAATGAAATTTCAATATTCACGAAAACTAATAGAAAATAAAGGTTCTTAAAAGTCATCTACAATAAAATACTAAATCAAAATACTCCATACATGGTTGATTGTGTGTGAAAAATGGGTGTTCGCGTGACACAGCTCTGCAATGTAGCCTTAAAATCAAGTTTTTCATTGAACTCGATCATAAACTAATGCAAATTAAACACTCACAAAAACTGATAGAAAATAAAGGTTCTTACTAGTTATCTACAACATAGTACTAAATCAAAGGACTCCAAACATGGTTGATTGTCTATGAAAAATGGGAGAAGTGTGACATAGCTGCAACATAGATTTGAAATAGGTTTTCGTTGAACTCGACATTTAATCGATGGAAATTCAACTTTCATGAAAACCAATAGAAAAAAAGGATTCTAATAGTTATCTAAACATACTTTTAAATAAATTTCAACCAAACATGGTTGATTATGGGTGAAAAATAGGTGTTCACTTGACACATCTGCAGCGTAGCCTTCAAATTAGGTTTCTGTCGAACTCAACAATACATCCTCAAAAATTCAATGTTCACGAAAACTGATAGAGAATAAAGCTTTTTAATAGTCATTTACAGCACAATACTAAATCAAAGTTCTCAAACATGATTTATTGTGGGCGACAAATGGGAGTTCTTGTGACACAACTGCAATCCTAAATCAAAGTTCTCCAAACATGGTTGATTGTGGTTGAAAAATCAGAGATCATGTGACACAACTGTAACATAGAATTAAAATCACGTTTTCTTCGAACTTGACATTAAATCGATGGAAATTGAACATTCACAAAAAATCATAGAAAATACAACACAATCCTATATCAAAGTTCTCAAAAAAAATTTGATTGTGAGTGAATGGGAGTTCGCGTTACACAGCTGTAACATAGCCTCAAAATCAGGTTCTCGTCAAACTCGACATTAAATTGATGGAAAGTCGACCTTCACGAAAATCGATAAAAAATAAATGTTTTAATAGTCATCTACAACACAATCCTAAATCAAAGTTATCCAAACATGGTTGATTGTGGGTAAAAAATAGGACTTCATGTAACAAACATGCAACATAGCCAATCAAAATTGAATCAATGGAAATTGAACATTCACGAAAACCAATATAAGAAAAAAGGTTATTTATAGTCATCTACAACACAATACTAAATAAATGTTCTCCAAACATGGTTGATTGTGGGTGAAAAAGTGGAGCTCATGTGACACAATTGCAATGTAGGCTTACAAATGGCTTCCGTCAAACTCGACATTAAATCGATGAAAGTTCAACATTAACGAAAACCCTTAGAAAATAAAGGTTATTGAATTAGGATTGTGTTGTATATGAGTATTAAGAACCTTTATTTTATATAGGCTTTTGTGAATGTTGAATTTCCATCACTCTATGTCGAGTTTGATGAAAACTTGATTTTAAGGCTACATGCACCTATGTCATGTGGACTTCTATTTTTCACCCAAATCAACCATGTTTGGTGAAATTTTATTTAGTATTAAGTTGTAGATGACTATTAAGATCCTTTATTTCCTATCGGTTTTGATGAATGTTGAATTTTCAACAATTTATTGTCAAGTTCAATGAAAACCTGATTTTAAGACTACATTTCAGCTATGTCCCGTAAACTCCCATTATTCACCCATAATCAACCATGTTTGTAGAATTTTTATTTAGGATTGTGTTGAAGATGACTATTAAGATTTTTTATGTTCTTTCGGTTTTAGTGAATTTCTGAATTTCCATTGATTTAATATTGAGTTAAACGAAAACTTGATTTTAAGGCTACGTTTGAGCTGTTTCATGCGAACTCCCATTTCCAACCAAAATCAACAATGTTTGGAGAACTTTAAATTAAAATTTTGTTCTAGATTAATAGTAAGAACCTTCAATTTCTATCGGTTTTTGTGAATGTCAAACTTCCAATGATTTAATGTTGAGTTCGACGAAAACCTGATTTTAAGGCTAATTTGCTGCTGTTATGAGAACTTTTATGCTGTAGATGACTAGTAAAAACCTTTATTTTCTATCAGTGTTTGTGAATGTTTCAGGTCAAGTTCAATGAATTTTTTTGAACATAATCCTAAATCAAAATTCTTCAAACATGGTTGATTATGGGTGAAAAATGGGAGTTCGTGTCACAAATCTAAAACGTAGCTTAAAATTAGGTTTTCATCGAACTAGTCATTAAATCGATGGAAATTGAACATTTACGAAAATCGATAGAAAATAAATCTTCTTAATAGTCACAAATCAAAGTTCTCGAAAAATTGTTGATTATGGGTTAAAAAAAGGAGTTTGCGTGACACATCTGCAAAGTAGCCTTAAAATTAGGATTTTGCTGAAATCGACATTAAATCGATGGAAATTTACCATTCATGAAAATCGATAGAAAAAAAAGATTCTTAATAGTCATTTACAACACAATCCTAAATCAAAATTCTCCAAAAGTGGATGATTGTAGGCGAAAAATGGGAGTTTGCATGACAGTAAATCGATGGGTATTCATTGAACATGGTTGATTATGGGTGAAAAATGGGAGTTTGTGTGACACATCTGCAACGTAGCCTTCAAATTACGTTTTCGTCGAACTCAACAATACATCGGTCTAAATTCAACGTTCACAAAAACTGATAGAAAATAAAAGTTTTTAATAGTAATTTACAACACAATATTCTAAATCAAAGTTCTTGAAACATGATTTATTGTGGCCGAAAAATGGGAGTTTGTGTGACACATCTACAACGTTGCCGTAAAATCAAATTCTCTTAGAACTTGACATTAAATCAATGGAAATTCAACATTCATGAAAACTGATAGAAAACAAACATTCTTAATAGTCATCTACAACACAATCCTAAATCAAAGTTCTCCAAACATGGTGGATTGCGGGTGAAAAATTGGAGATTGCGTGACACAACTGCAACATAGAATTAAAATAATGTTTTCTACGAACTTGACATTAAATCGATGGAAATTGAACATTCACAAAAACTGATAGAAAATAAAGGTTCTTAATAGTCATCTACAACATAATCCTATATCAAAATTCTCAAAACATGTTTGATTTAGGGTGAATGGGAGTTCGTGTGACACAGCTGTAACATACCTTTAAAATCAGGTTCTCGTCAAACTCGACATTAAATCGATGGGAATTTGACTTTCACGAAAATCGATAAAAAATAAATGTTCTTAATAGTCATCTACAACACAATTCTAAATCAAAGTTATCCAAACATGGTTGATTGTGGGTAAAAAATAGGACTTCACGTAACAAAGATGCAACATAGCCAATCAAAATTGAATTAATGGAAATTGAATATTCACGAAAACCAATATAAGAAAAAAGGTTCTTTATAGTCATCTACAACACAATACTAAATAAATGTTCTCCAAGCATGGTTGATTGTGGGTGAAAAAGTTGAGCTCATGTGACACAGCTGCAATGTAGCCTTACAATTAGGCTTATGTCAAACTCGACATTAAATCGACAAAAGTTCAACATTAGTGAAAACCCATAGAAAATAAAGGTTATTGAAATAGAATTGTGTTGTAGATGACTACTAAGAACCTTTATTTTCAATAGGCTTTTGTGAATGTTAAATTTCCATCGACTAAATGTCGATTTTGATGAAAACTTGATTTTAAGGCTACATGCAGCTGTGTCATGTGAGCTTCTATTTTTCATCCAAATCAACCATGTTTGAAGAAAATTGATTGAGGATTGTGTTGTAGATGAGTATTAATAACCTTTATTTTCTATCATCTTTTGTGAATGTTTAATTTCCATCGATTTAATGTCAAGCTCTACAAAAAACTTGATTTTAAGGCTACGGTCCAACTGTGTCATGTGAACTTCCATATTATGCACAATCAACCATGTTTGGTGAAATTTTATTTAGGATTAACTTGTAAATGACTACTAAGATTCTTTATTTTCTACGGTTTTTCATGAATGTTGAATTTCCAATGATTTAATGTCGAGTTTAACGAAAACTTGATTTTAAGGCTACGGTGCAACTATGTCACGTGAACTCCCATTTCACCCACAATCAACCATGTTTGGTAAAATTTTATTTAGGATTAAGTTGTAGATGACTATTAAGATTATTTATATGCTTTCGGTTTTCATGAATGTTCAATTTCCATTGATTTAATGTCGAGTTCAACGAAAACTTGATTTTAAGGCTACATTTGAGCTGTGTCATTGAAACTCCCATTTTCACCCACAATCAACCATGTTTGGAGATCCTTAATTAAAGATTGAGTTGTAGATAACTATTAAAAACCTTTATATTCTATTGGTTTTTTTGAATGTTGAATTTTCGTCGATTTAATTTCAAATTTGACAAAAAACTTATTTTAAGGCTACGTTGCAACTTTTATCCTGTGAACTCCCATTTTCACTCACAATCAACCATTTTTGGAGAACTTTTATTTAGGATTGTGTTGTAGATGACTACTAAGAACCTTGATTTTCTATCCATTTTTGTGAATGTTTAATTTCCCTTGATTTAATGTCAAGTTCAACGAAAACCTGATTTTAATGCTACATTGTAGTTGTCTCATGTGAACTCCCATTTTTCACCCACAATCAACCATGTTTGGAGAAAATTGATTTAGGCTTGTGTTGTAGGTGAGTACTAAGAACCTTTATTTTCTATCGATTTTCATTAATGTTCAATTTCCGTTGACTTAATGTCAAGTTAGAGAAAAATCAAATTTTAAGGTTATGTTGCAGCTGTGTCACGCGAACTCCCTTTGATCACCCATAATCAACCATGTTTCAAGAACTTTTATTTAGGATTAAGTTGTAGATGACTACTAAGAACCTTTATTTTCCATCAGTTTTCGTGGATGTTGATATTCCATCGATATAATGTTGAGTTCGGTGAAAACTTGATTTTAAGGCTACGTTGCAATTGTGTGACATGAACTCCTATTTTTTCCCAACAATCAACCCTTTTTAGAGAACTTTGATTAAGGTTTGTATTGCTGATGACTACTAAGAACCTTTATTTTCTATCTGTTTTCATAAATGTTGAATTTCCATTGATTTAATGTTGAGTTCAACGAAAACCAGATTTTAAGGCCACTTTGCACCAGTGTCATGCGAAATCCGATTTTTGACATGCAATCAACCATGGTTGGAGAACTTTGATTAAGGATTCTATTGTAGATGACTATTAAGAACCTTTTATTTTAATTGGTTTTCATTAATATTGAATTTCCATTGATTTGATATCGTGTTTAACGAAAGCCTAATTTTAAGGCTATGTTGCAAATTTGTCACATCAACTCCTATTTTTCACCCTTAAACAACCATGTTTGGAGAAATTTAATTTAGGATTTTATTGATGATGACTACAAAACCTTTATTTTCTATTGGTTTTCGTGAATGTTGAATTTCTAACGATTTAGTGTCGAGTTAGACCAAACATTTATTTTAAGGTTACATTATACCTGTGTGATGTGAATGTTGATTTTAAGTCTACACTACAGATGTGACATGTGAACTCCCATTTGTCACCCACAATCAACCATGTTTGAAGAAAACTTTAATTTAGGATTGTGTTGTTCATGACTATTAAGAATCTTTATTTTCTATCAATTTTTGTGAATGTTGAATTTCCATAGATTTAATGTCGAGTTAGATGAAAACCTGATATTAAGTCTACATTGCAACTGTGTCATGCGAACTCGCATTTTTCACCCACAATCAACCATGTTTGGAATACTTTGATTTAGTATTGTATTGTAGATGACTATAAAGAACCTATATTTTCTATCGTTTTTTAAGGCTATGTTGTAGCTGTGTCATGTGAAACCCTATTTTTTACCCACCATCAACCATGTTGGGAGTACTTTTATTCAGTATTAAGTTGTAGATGACTATTAAGAACTTGTATTTTCCATTTGTATTTGTGAATGTTGAATATCAAATTATTTAATGTTGAGTTTAATGAAAACCACATTTTAAGCATATGTTGCAGCTATGTCACACGAACTCTCACTTTTATTCCACAATCAACCATATTGGGGAACTTTGATTAAGGATTGTGTTGTAGATGACTATTAAGAGCCTTGATTTTCTATCAATTTTTGTGAATGTTGAATTTCGCTTGATTTAATGTCAAGTTCAACGAAAACCTGATTGTAAGGCTACATTGCAGTTGTGTCATGTGAGCTCCTATTTTTCACCCACAATCAACCATTTTTGGAAAAAAATGATTTAGGATTATGTTGTAGATGAGTATTAATAACCTTTATTCTCTACCGATTTTCATGAATGTTCAATTTTCGTCGATTTAATGTTAAGTTCAAACAAAACAAAATTTCAAGTTTATGTTGCAACTGTGTCACACGGACTCCCTTTTATCACCCATAATCAACAATGTTTCAAAAACTTTGATTTAGGATTAAGTTATAGATGACTACTAAGAAACTTTGATTTTAAGACTGCGCTCCTGCTATGTCACGTAAACTCTCATTTTTCACCCACAATCAACCATGTTTCGAGAATTTTTATTTAGGATTGTGTTGTAGATGACTATAAAGATTTTTTATATATTCTTTTGGTTTTCACGAATGTTGAATTTCCATTGATTTAATGTCGAGTTCAACGAAAACTTGATTTTAAAGATACGTTTGAGGTGTCATGCAAACTCCCATTTTAACCCACAATCATCCATGTTTGGAGAAAATTGATTTAGGATTGTGTTGTAGATGAGTATTGAGAACCTTTATTTTCTATCTATTTTCATGAATGTTCAATTTTCGCGAACTCCTATTTTTGACACACAATCAACCTTGTTTGGAGAACTTTGATTAAAGATTGTGTTGTAGATGACTATTAAAAAACATTTATTTTTATTGGTTTTCTTGAATATTGAGTTTCCATTGATTTAATGTTGTGTTTCACGAAAGCCTAATTTTAAGGCTATGTTGCAAATTTGTCACATGAACTCCTATTTTTCACCCTTAATCAACCATGTTTGGAGAACTTTAATTTAGGATTTTATTGTTGATGACTACTAGACCTTTATTTTCTATAGGTTTTCGTGAATGTTGAATTTCTAACTATTTAGTGTCGAGTTAGACCAAAACTTCATTTTAAGGCTACGTTGCACCTTTGTGACGTGAACTGCCATTTTTCACCCACAATAAACCATCTTTAGAGAATTTTAATTTTGTATTATGTTGTAGATGACTATTATGAACTTTATTTTCTATTTGTTTTCATGAATGTTGAATTTTCATTGAAAAAAATGTCAAGTTTGACGAAACCCTATTTTAAAGCTACATTGCAGCTTTGTCACACGAACTCCCATTTTTCACCCACAATCAACTATGTTTTAGGAACTTTGATTTAGTATTATGTTGTAGATGACTATTAAGAACATTTATTTTCTATTGAATTTCGTGAATATTTAATTTCCATTGATTTAATATTGAGTTTGATGAAAACTTAATTTTAAGGCTACGTTGCAGACGTGTCATGCGAACTCCCTTTTTTCAAGCATAATCAACCATGTTTGGGGAACTTTAATTTAAAATTATGTTATACATGACTATTAAGAATATTTATTTTCTATCTATTTTTGTGAATAATGAATTCCCATCGATTTAATCGAATTTGATGAAAACCTCATTTTAAGTCTACATTGCAGCTGTGTCATGTGAACTCGCATTTTTCACCCACAATCAACCAAATTTGGAATACTTTGATTTATTATTGTGTTGTAGATGACTATTAAGAACCTTTATTTTCTATCAATTTTCATCAATATTTAATTTCCATTAAGTTAATGTTGAGTTTGACAAAAACCACATTTTAAGGCTTCATTGCAGCTGTGTCACACAAACTCTCATTTTATTCCACAATCAATAATATTTGTAGAACTTTGATTAAGGATTGTGGTTTAGATGACTATTAACAATCTTTATTTTCTATCGATTTTCGAGAATGTTGAATTTCCATTGATTTAATGTCGAGTTTAGCAAAAACCTAATTTTAAGGCTACGTTGCAGCTATGTTACGGGAACTCCCATTTTTAACCCACAATCAACCATGTTTGGGAAATTTTTATTAAGGATTGTGTTGTAGATGACAATTAAGAACATTTATTTTCTAGCAGTTTTTGTGAATGTTGAATTTTTATCAGTTTAATGTCGAATTTCATGAAAACTTGATTTTAAAGCTATGTTGCAAATGTGTAATGCAAACTCTCAATTTTCACCCACAATCAACCTTGTTTGGAGAAATTTGATTTAGTATTGTGTTGTAGATGACTATGCAGATCCTTTATTTTTTATTAGTTTTCATGAATATTGAATTTCCATCAATTGAATGCTAAGTTCGATGAAAAACCCTTTTTTTAAGGCTACATTGCAGTTGTGTCACACGACCTTGAAATTTTCACAAACGAACATCCATGTTTGGAGAATTTTGATTTAGGATTGTGTTGTAGATGAATATTAAAAATCTTTTTTCTCTATTTATTTTTGTGAATGTTAAATCTCCATCAATTTAATGTCAAGTTCGATAAAAACCCTATTTTAAGGCTACATTGTAGTTGTGTGACACGAACTTGCTTATTTCACCCACAAACATCCATGTTTGGAGAAATTTGATTTAGGATTGTGTTGTACATGACTATTAAGAATATTTGTTTTCTTTTTATTTTTGTGAATGGTGAATGTCCATTGAGTTAATGTCGAGTTTGACAAAAACCTTATTTGAAGGCTACATTGCAGTTTTGTCATGTGAATTCCCATTTTTCACCCATAATCAACCATATTTACAAAAATTTGATTTAGGATTATTTTTTAGATAACTATAAAGAACTTTTATTTTCTATTAGTTTTCATGAACGTTCAATTTCCATCTATTTAATGTCGAGTTCAATGAAAAGCTGATTTTAAGGCTACATTGCAGCTGTGTCAAGTGAACTCCCATTTTTCACCCACAATCAACAATGTTTGGAGAAATTTGATTTAGTATTGTACTATAGATGACTATTAAGAACAATTATTTTGTTACGGTTTTTGGCAATGTTGTATTTCCATTGATTTAATGTCATAATCGACTAAAATCTGATTTTAAGGCTACGTTGCATCTATGTTATGCGAACTCCCATTTTTTATTCACAATGAACCATGTTTGGAGAACATTTATTTAGTACTGTTTTGTAGATGACTATTAAGAACATTTACTTTCTATCGGTTTTCGCGAATGTTCGATTTCCACCGATTTAATGTTGAGTTCGATTTAAACCTAATTTTAATTCTACATTGTAGACTTGTCACACGAACTCCCAGTTTTCACGCATAATCAACCAAGTTTATAAAATTTTGATTTAGGATTATGTTGTAGATGACTATTAAGAAACCTTTATTTTCTATTTATTTTCGAGAATGTTGAATCTCCATGAATCAAATGTGGAGCTCGATGAAACTTTATTTTTAAGCTACTTTTTTCAATCATGCAAACTCCCATTTTTCAACCACAATCAATCATGTTTGGAGAACTTTGATTTAGGATTATGTTGTAGATGACTATTAAAAACTTTTATTTTCTATTTGTTTTTGTGAATTTTGGATTTCCATCTATTAAATGTCGAGTTTGATGAAACATAATTTTAAGGCTATATTCAATCTTTGTCAAGCAAACTCCCAATTTTCACCCAGAATAAACCATGTTTGGAAAAATTTGATTTAAGATTATGTTCTAGATGACTATTAAAATCCTTTATTTTCTGTTAGTTTTCATGAATATTGAATTTCCATCAATTGAATGTCGAGTTCGACGAAAACCCTATTTTAAGGTTATATTGCAGTTGTGTTAGACAAAAGTTCAATTTCCATCGATTTAATGTTGAGTTTGACAAAAACCGTATTTAAAGGTTACATTGTAGTTGTAGATGACTATTAAGAATATTTTTTTCTATTTATTTTTGTTAATGGTGAATTTCCATCGATTTAATGTTGAGTTCGGAAAAAACCTATCTTTAAGGTTTCGTTGCAAATGTGTCACACGAACTCCCTTTTTCACCCATAATCAACATTGTTTGGAGAACTGCTATTTATGACTATTAAGAAATTTTATTTTCTATAATTTTCGTGAACATTCAATTTCTATCGATTTAATGTCAAGTTCGACGAAAACCTAATGTTAATTCTACTTTGCGGATGTGTCATATGAAATCCCATTTTTCACTCATAATCAACCTTGTTTGGAGAATTTTTATTTAGGATTATGCTGTAAATGACTATTAAGAACCTTTAGTTTCTATTTGTTTTCATGAATGTTGAATTTTCACGAAACCCTATTTTAAGCTACATTGCATCTTTGTGACGTGAACTCCCATTTTTCACCCACAATCAACCAGGTTTTGGGAACTTTGATTTAGGATTATGTTGTAGATGACTAATAATAGCTTTTATTTTCTATTGATTTTCGTGAATGTTAAATTTCTTTCACCCATAATCAGCCATTTTTTTAGAACTTTTATTTATGACTATTACGAACATTTATTTTCTATCAATTTTCGTGAAAGTTCAATTTACATCAATTTAACGAAGAGTTCCATTGTAGATGACTATTAAAACCTTTATTTTCTATTAGTTTTCCTGACTGTCGAGTTTGATGAAAAGTTTATTTTAAGTCTACGTCGTAGCTTTGTCATGCGAAATCACATTTTGCACCCATAATCCACCATCTTTGGAGAACTTTGATTTACGACTGTGTTGTTGATGACTATAAAGAACCATTATTTTTTATTGGTTTTTGTGAATGTTGAATTTCCATTGATTTAATGTCGAGTTTGAGGAAAACCTAATTTTAAGGCTACGTTGCAGTTGTGTCACGTGAACTGTCATTTTCACCAATAATCAACAATGTTTGGAGAAATTTGATTTAGTATTGTGTTGTAGATGACTATTAAAATCATTTATTTTCTTACAGTTTTCATGAATATTGAGTTTTCATCGATTTAATGTCAAGTTTGACGAAAACCTGAGTTTAAAACTATGTTGCAGCTTTGTCACACGAACTCCCATTTTCACACATAATCAACCATGTTTGGAGTAATTTGATTTAGGATTGTGTTGTAGATGACTATTAAGAATCTTTCTTTCCTATCGATTTCTTGAATGGTGAATTTCCATCGATTTAATGTCGAGTTTGGCAAAAATATGATTTTAAGGCTACTTTGCAGATGTGTCACGCGAACTCCCTTTTTTCACCCATAATCAACCATTTTTCGAGAACTTTAATTTACGATTGTGTTGTAGATGACTATTAAGAACCTTTATTTTCTATTGGTTTTTGTGAATGTTGAATTTCGATTGATTTAATGTCGAGTTTGATGAAAACCTGATTTTAGGGCTACGTTGCTGTTGTGTCATGTGAACTGTCATTTTCACCCACAATCAACTATGTTTGGAGAAATTTTATTTACTATTTTGTTGTAGATGACTATTAAGATAATTTATTTTCTTACAATTTTCATGAATATTGAATTTTCATCAGTTTAATGTTGAGTTTGACGAAAACATGAGTTTAAAGCTATGTTGCAGCTTTGTCACACAAACTCCCATTTTTCACACATAATCAACCATGTTTGGAGTACTTTGATTAAGGATTATGTTGTAGATGACTATTAAGAATCTTTATTTTCTATCGAATTTCGTGAATTGTGAATTTCCATTGATTTAAAGCCGAGTTCGGCGAAAACCTGATTTTAAGGCTACTTTGCAGATGTGTCACGTGTACTCCCTTTTTTCACCCATAATGAAATATTTTTCAAGAACTTTGATTTATGACTATTAAGAACATTTACTTTCTATCGATTTTCGTGAATGTTCAATTTCCATTGATTTAATGATGAGTTCGATGAAAACCTAATTTTAAGGCTACGTTTCAGATTTGTCATGCGAACTTCCATTTTTCACCCATAATCAAACATGTTCGATTTTTATTTTATTTAGGATTATGTTGTAGATGACTATTAAGAACCTTTATTTTCTATTTGTTCTCGTGAAAGTTGAATTTCCATCGATTAAATGTTGAATTCAACGTAAACCTGATTTTAAAGCTACGTTGCAGCTATATTACACAAACTCCCATTTTTAGCCCCCAATCAACCATGTTTGGAATTTTTTATTAAGGATTGTGTTGTAGATGACTGTTAAGAACATTTATTTTCTAGCAGTTTTCTTGAATGTTGAATTTCCATCAATTTAATGTCGAGTTCGATGAAAACCTAATTTTAAGGCTACGTTGTAGCTTTGTCACATGAACTCCCATTTTTCACCCACAATCAACAATGTTTGGAGATATTTATTTTAGGATTGTGTTATCGATGACTATTAAGTACCTTTATTTTCTATCGGTTTTAGTGAATATTGAATTTTCATCGATTTAATGTCGAGTTCGATGAAAACCTGATTTTAAGGATACATTGCAGCTATCTCATGGGAACTCCTATTTCCCCCCCCATAATCAACCATGTTTGGAGAACTTTTATTTAGGATTAAGTTTTAGATGACTATACAAAACCTTTACTTTCTATCGAGTTTTGTGAATGTTGAATTTCCAATGATTTAATGTTGAGTTCAACGAAAACTTGATTTTAAGAGTGAATTGCAACTGTGTCATGTGAACTCCCATTTTTCACCCACAATTCAACAATATTTGGAGAGATTCTATTTAGGATTGTGTTATAGTTGAGTATTAATTACCTTTATTTTCTATTGGTTTTAGTGAATATTCAATTTTCATCGATTTAATGTTGAGTTTGATGAAAACCTAAAATTAAGATTACGTTGCAGACGTTTTTGGAGAGCTATCTAGGATTATATTATAGATGACTATTAAGAAATTTTATTTTTTAACGGTTTTTGTAAATGTTGAATATCCATCGATTTAAATTGAGTTTGACGATAACCTGATTTAAAGGCTACATTGCAGTTGTGTCACACAAACTCCCATTTTTCACCCATAATCAACCATAATTGGATACCGTTGATTTAGGATTGTGTTGTAGATGACTATTAAGAACCTTTATTTTCTAACGGTTTTAGAGAATCCTGAATTTCCATCGATTTATGTTTGAGATAGAAGAAATCTTGATTTTAAAGCTACGTTATAGCTATGTCACATGAGCACTCATTTTTCACCCACAATCAACCATGTTTGGAGATCTTTGATTTAGGATTGTCTTCTACATGACTATTAAGAACCTTAATTTTTTTATCGATTTTTGCGAATGTTGAGTTTCCATTAATAAAATGTCAAGTTCATTGAAAACCCTATTTTAAGCCTATATTGCAGTTGTGTCACATGAACTCACATTTTCACCCATAAACATCCATGTTTGGAGAACTTTAATTTAGGATTGTGTCGTAGATGGCTACTAAGAACCTTTCTTATCTATCGGTATTCATTAATGTTGAATTTAGATCGATTTAATGTTGAATTCAACGAAAACGTGACTTTAAGTCTACGTTGCAGCTATGCCATCCAAACTCCCATTTTTAACATGTAATCAACCATGTTTGTACAACTTTGATTTAGGATTGTGTTGTAGATGACTATTAAGAAATTTTATTTCTTATTGATTTTTGTGAATGTTGAATTTCAATTGATTTAATGTGTGAGTCCAACAAAAACCATATTTTAAGACTACATTGCAGCTGTGTCACACAAACTCCCATTTTTAACACACAATCAACCATGTTTGCATAACTTTTTATTTAGGATTGTGTTTTAGATGACTATTAAGAACCATTATTTTTTATCGACTTTCATGAATGTTGAATTTCCATAAATTTAATGTTGAGTTCGACAAAAACCATATTTTAAGGCTACATTATAGGTATGTCACATGAACTCCAATTTTTTACCCACAATTAACCATATTTGGAGAACTTTCATTTAAGATTATGTTGTATATCACTATTAAGAACCTCTATTTTCTATCCGTATTTTTCGTGAATGTTGAATATCCATTGATTTAATATCAAGTTTGACAAAAACTAGATTTTAAGGCTACGTTGTAGTTGTGTCAAGCAAACTCCCATTTTTTACCCATAATTAACAATGTTTGGAGAGTTTTGATTTAGGATAGTGTTATAGATGACTATAAAGAACCTTTATTTTCTATCAATTTTTGTGAATGTTTATTTTCCATCGATTTAATGTTGAGTTCGATAAAAACCTAATTTTAAGGCTACATTACAGATTTGTCATACGAACTCCCATTTTTCATGCACAATCAACAATCTTTGTATAACTTTAATTTATTATTTTGTTGTAGATGACTATAAAGAACCTTTATTTTGTATCGGTTTTCGTGAATGTTCAATTTCCATCGATTTAATGTCAAGATCGAAGCTAAAGTGATTTTAATTGTATGTTGTAGCTGTGTCAAGTGATCTCTGATTTTTCATACACGATCAAATATGTTTGGAGAACTTTGATTTAGGATTGTGTTGTAGATTTCTATTAAAAACCTTTGTTTTCTATCAGTTTTCATGAATGTTGAATATCCACCGATTTAATGTCAAGTTCTAAGAAAATTTGATTTTAAGGCAACGTTGCAACTGTGTCACATGAACTCCAATTTTTCACCCTCAGTTAACCATGTTTGGAGAAATTTTATTTAGGATTTATGTTCTAGATAACTATTAAGAACCTTTATTTTCTATTGGTTTTCGAGAATATTGAATTTCTATAGATTAAATGTCAAATTAGACGAAAACTTGATTTTAAGACTATGTTGCAGCTATGTCACGAGAACTCCATTTTTTTTTTTTAAATCAACCATGTTTGGAGTACTTTGATTTAGTACTATGTTGTAGATGACTAGTAAAAACCTTTATTTTCTATCAGTTTTTGTGAATGTTTAATTTGCATTGCTTTAAGGTTAAGTTTAATGAAAAAATTTGAATTTTAAGGCTACGTTGCAACTGTGTCATGCGAACTCCCAATTTCCACACACAATCAACCATATTCGGAGAAATTTTATTGGTGAAAAATGGGAGTTCACGTGACTCAGCTTCGACGTAGTCTTAAATTTTGGTTTTTGTCAAACTCAACATTAAATCAATGGAAATTCAACATTCACGAAAACCGATAGAAAATAAAGGTTTGTAATAGTCATCTACAACACAATCCTTAATCAAATTTCTCAAAACATGGTTAATTGTGGGTGACAAAGTGGAGCTCATGTGACATAGCTGCGACATAGCCTTACAAATAGGTTTTTGTGAAACTCGACATTAAATCAATGAAAATTCCAACATTCAAGAAAACCCATAGAAAATAAAGGTTGTTAATAGTCATCTAAAACACAATCCTAAATCAAAGTTTTTCAAACATGGTTGATTATTGGTGAAAAATTGAAGTTCAGTTAACCATGTTTGGAGAACTTTTATTTAGAATTTATGTTGTACATAACTATTAAGAACCTTTATTTTCTATTGGTTTTCGAGAATGTTGAATTTCTATCGATTAAATGTCAAATTCGACGAAAACCTGATTTTAAGACTATGTTGCAGTCGTGACACGCGAACTCCCATTTTTTATACATAATCAACCATGTTTGG
Source organism: Sequoiadendron giganteum (assembly GCA_007115665.2). Taxonomy (NCBI): domain Eukaryota; kingdom Viridiplantae; phylum Streptophyta; class Pinopsida; order Cupressales; family Cupressaceae; genus Sequoiadendron; species Sequoiadendron giganteum. The sequence goes on from VCHN02000019.1 coordinate 19,516, forward strand.
AGTAGTTTTATTTTGTACTATATTTTAGATGACTAGTAAAAATGTTTATTTTCTATCAGTTTTTGCGAATGTTTAATTTCCATCGATTTAAGGTCAAGGTCAATGAAAAACTTTGATTTTAAGGCGATTTAGGTTGTGTTGTAGATGACTATTAAGAATCTTTGTTTTCTATTTATTTTGGTGAATGGTGAATTTCCATCGAGTTAATGTTGAGTTTGACAAAAACCCGATTTGAAGGCTACATTGCAGTTTTGTCACGTGAACTCCCATTTTTCACCCACAATCAACCATATTTGGAGAACTTTGATTTAGGATTGCTTTTTAGGTGACTATAAAGAACCTTTATTTTCTATTAGTTTTCATGAAGATTCAATTTCCATCTATTTAATGTCGAGTTCAATGAAAAGTTGATTTTAAGGCTACGTTCCAGCTGTGTCATGTGAACTCTCGTTTTTCACCCACAATCAACAATGTTTGGAGAACTTTGATCTAGTATTGTACTTAGATGACTATTAAGAACAATTATTTTGTTACGGCTTTCGTCAATGTTGAATTTTTGTTGATTTAATGTCATGTTTGACTAAAATCTTATTTTAAGGCTACATTGCACCTGTGTTATGCGAACTCCTATTTTTTATACACAATCAACCATGTTTGGAGGACTTTTATTTAGTATTTTTTGTTAGATGACTATTAAGAACATTTACTTTCTATTGGTTTTCGTGAATGTTTGATTTCCATTGATTTAATGTCGAGTTCGATTAAAACCTAATTTTAATTCTACATTGCAGACTTGTCACACGAATTCCCAGTTTTCACGCATAATCAACCAAGTTTAGAAAATTTTGATTTAGGATTATGTTGTAGATGACTTTTAAGAACCTTTATTTTCTATTTATTTTTGTGAATGTTGAATTTGCATCGATTAAATGTGGAGCTCGAAGAAACTTTATTTTAAAGCTACATTGTAGCTTTCTCATGCAAACTCCCATGTTTCGCCCACAATCAATCATGTTTGGAGAACTTTGATTTACGATTATGTTGTAGATGACTATTATAAAATTTTATTTTCTATTTGTTGTTGTGAATGTTGAATTTCCATCTATTAAATGTCGAGTTTGACAAAACATAATTTTACGGCTACATTGCATCTTTGTGAAGCAAACTCCCAGTTTTCACCCAGAAGAAACCATATTTGGAAAACTTTGATATAAAATTATGTTCTAGATGACTATTAAAAACCTTTATTTTTTATTAGTTTTCATGAATATTGAATTTCCATCAATTGAATGTTGAGTTCGATGATAACCCTATTTTAAGGTTACATTGCAGTTGTGTCACATGAAAGTTGAATTTCCATCAATTTAATGTTGAGTTTGACGAAAACCTTATTTTAAGGCTACATTGTAGTTGTAGATTACTATTAAGAATCTTTGTTTTCTATTTAAAGTCGAGTTCAACGAAAACCTGATTTTAAGGCTATGTTGCAGCTATATTACACAAACTCCCATTTTTAGCCCTCAATCAACCATGTTTGGAATTTTTTATTAAGCATTGCGTTGGAGATGACTATTAAGAACCTTTATTTTCTAGCAGTTTTCTTCAATGTTGAACTTCCATCGATTTAATGTTGAATATGATGAAAACCTGATTTTAAAGCTATGTTGCAGATGCGTCACACGAACTCCCATTTTTCACCCACAATCAGCCATGTTTGGAGAACTTTGATTTACTATTTTGTTGTAGATGACTATTAAGAACATTTATTTTCTATCAATTTTTGCGAATGTTCAATTTCCATCGATTTAATGTCGAGTTCGACAAAAACTAATTTTAATTCTATATTGCAGACGCGTCACGCGAACTCTCATTTTTCACGTATAATCAACCATGTTTTGAGAATTATGATTTAGGAGTATGTTGTAAATGACTATTAATAACTTTTATTTTCTATTTGTTTTCGTGAATGTTGAATTTTCATTGATTAAATGTTGAGTTTGATGAAACCCTATTTTAAGGCTACATTGCATCTTGGTGACTTGAACTCCAATTTTTCACCCACAATTAACCATGTTTGGAGTTCTTTTATTCGGGATTGTGTTGTAGATGACTATTAAGAAACTTTATTTTCTACCGATTTTCGTGCATGCTGAATTTCCATAGATTTAATGCCGAGTTAGTTGAAAAATGGTTTTTAAGGCTACGTTGCAACTGTGTCATGCGAACTCCCATTTTTCACCCACAATAAACCATATTTGGATATATTTGATTTAGGATTGTGTTGTAGATAACTATTAATAAACTTTATTTTCTATTAGTTTTTGTGAATGTTGAATTTCAATCGATTTAATGTTGAGTTCGATGAGAACCTTATTTTAAGGGTACCTTGCAGTTGTGTCACATGAAACCCTATTTTTCATCCACAATAAAATATGTTTGGAGAACTTTTATTTAATATTGTTTTGTAGATGACTATTAAGAACTTTTATTTTTCATCAATTTTCGTGAATGTTGAATTTGCATTGATTTAATGTTGAGTTCGAAGAAAATTTGATTTTAAGGCTACATTATAGATGTGTCATGCGAACTCCTATTTTCACCCACAATCAACCATGATTGGATAACTTTGATTTAGGATTGTTTTGTCGATGACTATTAAGAACCTTTAATTTCTATCGATTTTAGTGAATTTTAAATTTTAATTGATTTAATGTTGAGTTCGATGAAAACCTGATTTTAAGTCTACACTACAGTTGTGATATGCGAACTCCCATTTTGTCACCCACAATCAACCATGTTTGAGAACTCTGATTTAGTATTGTGTTGTAGATGACTATTTCTTAAGAACCTTTATTTTCTATCAATTTTTGTGAATGTTCAATTTTAATTGATTTAATGTCGAGTTCGAGGAAAACCAGATTTTAAGGCTATGTTGCAAACCGGCGTTGGGGTGGGTTGGGGGAGATAAAGCGGGTTGGGTGGGGATTATAGTTCCCCGGCAAACCAAAGAACTATCCCAAGTGGTGTACAAAATAAGAGACTTGATTAAGGATTGTGTTGTAGATGATTATTAAGAACCTTTTATTTTTATTGGTTTTCATGAATATTGAATTTCCATTCATTTAATGTCGTGTTTAACGAAAGCCTAATTTTAAGGCTATGTTGCAAATTTGTCACATGAACTCCTATTTCTCACCCTTTATCGGTTATGTTTGGAGAACTTGGATTTAGGATTTTATTGTTGATGACTTCTAAACTTTTATTTCCTATCAGTTTTCATGAATTTTGAATTTTTAACTATTTAGTGTCGAGTTAGACCAAAACTTGATTTTTAGGCTACGTTGCACCTTTGTGACGTGAATTGCCATTTTTCACCCACAATCAAGCATGTTTAGAGAATTTTATTTTGTATTATGTTGTAGATGACTATTATGAACTTTATATTCTATTTGTTTTCCTGTATGTTGAATTTTCATCGAAAAAAATATCAAGTTTGACGAAACCCTATTTGAAAGCTAACATTGCAGCGTTGTCACGCGAACTCCCATTTTTCACCCACAATCAACCATGTTTTGAAAACTTTGATTTAGTATTATGTTGTAGATGACTATTAAGAACATTTATTTTCTATTGGATTTCGTGAATGTTGATTTTAAGTCTACACTGCAGATGTGACCTATGAACTCCCATTTGTCACCCACAATCAACCATGTTTGGAATAATTTGATTTAGTATTGTGTTGTAGATGACTATTAAGAACCTTTATTTTCTATTGTTTTTTGTAAATATTTCATTTCCATTGATTTAATGTTGAGTTTGACGAAAACCTAATTTTAAAGCTACGTTGCAGATGTGTCATGCGAAATCCCATTTTTCAAGCATAATCAACCATGTTTGGAGAACTTTAATTTAAGATTATGTTATACATGACTAGTAAGAACCTTTATTTTTTATTTATTTTTGTGAATGATGATTTTTCATCGATTGAATGTCGACTTCAACGAAAACCTAATTTTAAGACGACGTTGCAGCTGTGTCACATGAACCCCTATTTTTCACCCACCATCAACAATGTTTGGGAGTACTTTTATTCAATATTAAGTTTTAGATGACTATTAAGATGATGTTCTAGATGTGTCACAAAACTCCCTTTTTCACCCATAATCAATGATGTTTGGAGAATTTTTATTTATGACTATTAAGAAAATTTATTTTCTATTGATTTTCGTGAATGTTCAATTTCCATCGATTTAGTGTCAAGTTCGACGAAACCCTAATTTTAATTCTACTTTGTGGACGTGTCATAGAACTCCCATTTTTCACGCACAATCAACCATGTTTGGAGAATTTTTATTTAGGATTATTCTGTAAATGACTATTAAGAACCTTTATTTTCTATTAGTTTTCATGAATGTTCAATTTCCATCTATGTCAAGTTCTAATAAAATTTGATTTTAACGCAACGTTGCAGCTGTGTCACACGAACTCCCGTTTTTCACCCTCAGTTAACCATCTTTAAAAAAATATTATTTAGGATTTATGTTGTAGACAACTATTAAGAACCTCGAGAATATTTCATTTATGTCGATTAAATGTTGAATTCGACGAAAACATGATTTTAAGACTGTTGCAGCTGTGTCACGAGAACTCCCATTTAAAAAAAAAATCAACCGTATTTGGAGTACTTTGATTTAAAATTAGGTTTTTGTCAAACAGAATATTAAATCAATGGAAATTCAACATACACGAAAACCAATAGAAAACAAATATTCTTAATAGTCATCTACAACATAATTGTAAATAAAAATTTTCCAAACATGGTTGTTTATGGGTGAAAAATGGGTGTTCACATGATACATCTGCAACATAGCCTTAAAACTAGGATTTCGTTGAACACGACATTAAATCTATGAACATTCATGAAAACTCTACAAAAGAATACTAAATGAAATTTCTCCAAACAAGGTTGATTGAGGGTGAAAAATGGGAGTTCGCATAACAAAACTGCAATGTAGACTTAAAATCAGTTGTTCGATGAACTTGACATAAAATCGATGAAAATTCAACATTCACGACAACTCATAGATAGAAAATAAAGGTTGTTAATAGTCAAAAACAACACAATCCTAAATTAATGTTCTCTAAACATGGTTGATTACAAGTGAAAAATGGGAGTTCACGTGACAAATCTGCAAAGTAGCCTTAACATTAGGTTTTCATTGAACTCAACATTAAATCGATGCAAATTAAACGTATTGTAGATGAATATTAAATTTTTTTATATTCTTTCGGTTTTCGTGAATGTTGAATTTCCATTGATTTAATGTCGATTTCAATGAAAACTTGATTTTAAGGCTATGTTCGAGTTGTGTCATGCGAACTCTCATTTTCACGAACAATGAACCATGTTTGGAAAACTTTTGATTTAGGATTGAGTTCTTGATAACAATTAAAAACCTTTATATTCTATCAATTTTCGTGAATGTTGAATTTCCATTTATTTAATGTGAAATTCGAGAAAAACCTTATTTTAAGGCTACGTTGCAACTTTGTCCCGCGAACTCCCATTTTTCACTCATAATCATCCATTTTTGGAGAACTTTGGTTTAGGATTGTGTTGTAGATGACTATTAAAAACCTTGATTTTCTATCTATTTTTGTGAATGTTGAATTTCCCTTTATTTAATTTCAAGTTCAATGAAAACCTGATTTTAAAGCTACATTGTAGTTGTGTCACGTGAACTCCCATTTTACACCCACAATCAACCATGTTTGGAGAAAATTATTGATTTAGGATTGTGTTGTAGATGAGTATTCAGACCCTTTATTTTCTATCAATTTTCATGAATGTTCAATTTCCATCTATTTAATGTCAAGTTCGAGAAAAACCAAATTTTAAAGTTATGTTGCAGCTGTGTAACGTGAACTCCCTTTTATCACCCATAATCAACCATCTTTCGAGGAATTTGATTTAGGATTAACCTGTAGATGACTACTAAGAACCTTTATTTTCTATCAATTTTCATGGATGATGATATTCCATCGATATAATGTCGAGTTCGGTGAAAACTTGATTTTAAGGCTACGTTGCAACTGTGTCACACGAACTACTATTTTTTCCCAACAATCAACCGTTTTTGGAGAACTTTGATTAAGGTTTGTGTTGTTGAGGACTATTAAGAACCTTTATTTTATATCGGTTTTCATGAATATTGAATTTCCATTGAATTAATGTTGAGTTCAACGAAAACCTTATTTTAAGGTTACGTTGCAGTTGTGTTATGCAAACTCCTATTTTTCACCCACAATAAACCATGTTTGGAGAACTTTGAATTAGTATTGTGTTGTAGATGACTATTAAAAAACTTTATTTTCTATTAATTTTTTGTGAATGTTGAATTTCCATTGATTTAATATCGAGTTCGACAAAAACCTAATTTTATGGCTACGTTGCAAATGTGTCACACGAACTCCCTTTTTTCACCCATAATCAACCATGTTTGGAGAAGTTTGATTTAGGATTATGATGTAGATGACTATTAAGAACCCTTATTTTCAAAAAAAAATCGTGAATGTTGAATTTCAATCGATTAAATGTCAAATTCGACGAAAATCTGATTTTAAAGCTATGTTGCAGCATTGTCACGTGAACTCCCATTTTTCAACCACAATGAACAATGTTTGGAGAAATTTAAATGAAAATTGTGTTGTAGATGAATACTAAGAACATTTAATATCTATCGGTTTTAGTGAATGTCAAACTTTCAATGATTTAATGTCGAGTTTAACGAAAACCTGATGACTATTAAGAACGATTATTTTCCATAACTTTCGTAAATATTTAATTTCCATTGATTTAATGTTGAGTTTGATGAAAATCTAATTTTAAAGCTACGTTGCAAACATGTCACGCGAACTCCCATTTTTCAAGTATAATCAACCATGTTTGGAGAACTTTAATTTAAAATTATGTTATACATGACTATTAAGAACCTTTATTTTCTATTTATTTTTTAGAACGTTGATTTTTCATCGATTTAATGTCGAGTTGAACGAAAACCTAATTTTAAGGCTACGTTGCAGTTGTGTCACGTGAACCCCTATTTTTACACACCATAAACCATGTTGGGAGTACTTTTATTCAGTATTAAGTTGCAGATAACTATTAACCATCACCACGAACTCTAATTTTTCACCCACAATCAACCATTTTTGGAGAAGTTTGATTAATGATTGTGTTGTAGATGACTATTAAGAATCTTTCTTTTCTATCAGTTTTCGAAAATGTTGAATTTCCATCGATTTAATGTTGAGATCGACGAAAACCCTATTTTAAGGCTACATTGCAATTGTGTCACACAAACTTGAAATTTTCACACACGAAAAATCCATGTTTAGAGAAATTTGATTTAGGATTGTGTTTAGATAACTATTAAGAATATTTATTTTCAATCGATTTAATGTCAAGTTTGACGAAAAACCCTATTTTAAGGCTACATTGTAGTTGTGTGACGTGAACTTGCTTATTTCACCCACAAACATCCATGTTTGGAGAAATTTGATTTAGGATTGTGTTGTAGATGATTATTAAGAATCTTTGTTTTCTATTAGTTTTCGTGAATGTTGAATTTCAATTGATTTAACATCAAGTTAGATGAAAACCTGATTTTAAGGCTACTTTGCAATTGTGTCAGGTGAACTACCATTTTTCATCCACAGTCAACCATGTTTGGAGAAATTTGATTTAATATTGTTTTGTAGATGATTATTAAGAACTCTTATTTTCTATTGGGTTTTGTGAATGTTGAATTTCCATCAATTTAATGTCGAGTTCAAAGAAAACACTTTATTTTCAGAATACATTGCAGTTGTGTCATTCATACTCCCATTTTTCACCCACAATCAACCATCATTGGAGAATTTTGATTTAGGATTGTGTTGTAGATGACTATTAATAACCTTTATTTTCTATTTGTTTTCATGAATGTTTAATTTGCATAAATTTAATGTTGAGTTCGATGAAAACCTAATGTTAAGGCTAGTTTGCAGATTTGTCACGTGAACTCCCATTTTTTCACTTGTAATCAACTATGTTTGGAGAACATTGATTTAGGTTTGTGTTGTAGATGACTATTAAGAACCTTTATTTTTTATCTATCAGTTGTCGTGAATGCTGAATTTTCATCGATTTTATGTCGAGTTCATCAAACAACTGATTTTAAGGCTACGTTGTAGTTTTGTGATGCAAACTCCCATTTTTCACCCTCAATCAACCCTGTTTGGAGAAATTTCATTTAGTAATTTTTTTAGAGTTTTCATGAATGTTCATAGATTTAATGTCGTGTTCGACGAAAACCTAATTTTAAGGCTATGTTGTAGATGTGTCATGTCAACTCCCATTTTTCACCCATAAACAACCATGTTTGGTAAATTTTGACTTACAATTATGTTGTAGATGACTATTAAGAATATTTGTTTTCTATTGGTTTTTGTGAATGTGTAATTTCCATTGATTTAATGTTGAGTTCGACGAAAACCTAATTTTAAAGCTAAGTTGTGGTTGTGTAATGCGAATTCCCATTTTTCACCCACAATCAACCATTTTTGGAGAACTTTGATATAGAATTTTTTTGTCGATGACTATTAAGAATCTTTATTTAGTATCACATTTTGTGAATGTACCATTTCCATCGATTTAATGTTGAGTTCGAAGAAAACTTGATTTTTTAAGGCTATGTTGCATTGGTGTCGTGATAACTCCCTTTTTTCACGGACAATAAACCATGTTTGGAGAACTTTGATTTAGATTGTGTTGTAGATGACTATTAAGAACCTTTATTTTCTATTGGTTTTCATGAATGTTGAATTTCCATCAATTTAATGTCGGGCTCAAAGAAAACCTGATTTTAAGGCTACGTTGCAGTTGTGTCATGAGAACTTCCATTTTTGACCGACAATCAACTATGTTTGGAAAAATTTAATTTAGGATTATGTTTTAGATGACTATTAACAACCTTTATTTTAAATGGGTTTTCGTGAATGTTGAATTTTCATCAATTTATTGTCGAGTTTGATGGAAACCTATTTGTAAGGCTACGTTGCACCTATGTCACATTAACTCCAATTTTTCACCCGCAATCAACCATGTTTGGAGAACATTTATTTACATTTTTGTTGTAGATGACTATTAAGAACCTTTATTTTCTATCGATCAGTTGTCGTGAATGTTGAATTTTAATCGATTTTATGTCGAGTTCATCGAATAACTGATTTTAAGACTATGTTGTAGTTGTGTTATACGAACTCCCATTTTTCACCCTCAATGAACCATGCTTGTAGAAATTTCATTTAGTATTGTTTTGTAGAGTTTTCATGAATGTTGAATTACCATGGATTTAATCTCATGTTCGATGAAAACCTGATTTTAACGCTATGTTGTAGACGTGTCATGTGAACTCCCATTTTTCACCCATAAATAACCATGTTTGGAAAATTTTGATTTACAATTATATTGTAGATAACTTTCAAGAATCTTTGTTTTCTATTGGTTTTCGTGAATGTTGAATTTCCATCGATTTAATGTTGAGTTCGATGAAAACCTAATTTTAAAGCTATGTTGTAGCTGTATCATGGGAACTCCCATTTTTCACCCACAATCAACCATGTTTGGAGAACTTTGATATAGGATTGTGTTGTCGATGACTATTAAGAACCTTTATTTTCATTGTTTTTCATGAATGTTGAATTTCCATCGATTTAATTTTGAGCTAAAAGAAAACCTGATTTTAAGGCTCCGTTGCAATTGTGTCATGAGAACGTCCATTTTTCACCGTTAATCAACCATGTTTGAAAAACTTTGATTTACGATTGTGTTTTAGATGACTATTAACAACCTTTTTATTCGATGGGTTTTCGTGAATGTTGAATTTTCATCAATTTAATGTCGAGTTTCATGAAAACCTACTTGTAAGGCTACGTCGAAGCTGTGTCACAAGAGCTCCACTTTTTCACCCACAATCAACCATGTTTTGAGAAATTTGATTAAGGATTGTGTTGTAGATGACTATTAAGAACCTTTATTTTCTATCGATTTTCGTGAATGTTCAATTTTAATTGATTTAATGTCGAGTTTGGAAAAAACCTAATTTTAAGACTACGTAGGAGCTGAGTCAGGTGAACTCCCATTTTTCACCAATAAAAGTTCTCCAAACATGGTTTGATTGTGTGTGAAAATTGGGAGTTTGCGTGACACAATTGCAACATAGTCTTAAAATCAAGTTTTAGTCGAATTCGACATTTAATCGATAGAAAATCAATATTCTCGAAAACCAATAGAAAATAAAGGTTCTTAATAGTTGTCTACAACATAAATCCTAAATAAAATTTCTCCAAACATGGTTAACTGAGGGTGAAAAATGGGAGTTTGTGTGACATAGCTGTAACGTTGCCCTAAAATCAAATTTTCTTAGAACGTGACATTAAATAGATGGATATTAGACATACATGAAAACTAATAAAAAACAAAGGTTCTTAATAGCAATCTATAACACAATGCTAAATCAAAGTTCTCCAAACATGGTTGATTGTGGATGAAAAATCAGAGATCTCGTGACATAGCTGCAACGTAGAATTAAAATCACTTTAGCTTCGATTTTGACATTAAATCGATAGAAAATAAAGGTTCTTAATAGTCATCTACAACACAACAATAAATTAAAGTTATACAAATATTGTTGATTGTGCATGAAAAATGGGAGTTTGTATGACAAATCTGCAATGTAGCCTTAAAATTATGTTTTCGTCGAAATCAACATTAAATCGATGGAAAATAAACATTCAGAAAAAATTGATAGAAAATAAAGGTTCTTTATAGTCATCTATAACACAATCCTAAATAAAAACTCTCCAAACATGATTAGTTTTGGGTAAAAAATGGGTGTTCACTTGACACAACTGCAATGTAGCCTTAAAATTTGGTTTATGTCAAACTTGATATTAAATAAATGGAAATTCAACATTCACGAAAATACAGATAGAAAATAAAGGTTCTTAATAGTGATATACAACATAATCTTAAATCAAAGTTCTCCAAATATGGTTAATTATGGGTAAAAATTTGGAGTTTGCATGACAAAGCTGCAACTTAGCCTTAAAATAAGATTATTGTCGAACTCAACATTAAAGCGATGGAAATTTAATATTCATGAAAACCAATAAAAGAATAAAGGTTCTTAATAGTCATCTACAACATAATCGTAAATAAAATTTATCCAAACATGGTTGATTATGGGTAAAAAATGGCGGTTCGCGTGACACATCTGTAATTAAGCCTTAAAATTATATTTTTGTCGAAGTCAACATTAAATAGATGGAAATTAAATATTCATGAAAATCGATAGAAAATAAAGGTTCTTAATAGTCATCTACAACACAATCCTAGATTAATGTTCTCCAAACATTGTTGATTGTGGGTGAAAAAGCAACCATCTGATAGAAAAAAAGATTATTAATAGTCATCTACAACACAATCCTAAACCAGAGTTCTCCAAACATGGTTGATTGTGGGTTAAAAATTGGAGTTCATGTGACATACTTGTAATGTAGCCTTAAAATCAAGTTTTTTTTGATCTCGACATCAAATTTATGGAAATTCGACATTCACGAAAGTCGATAGAAAATAATGGTTCTTAATAGTCATCTAAAACACGATCCTAAATAAGAGTTATCTAAACATGGTTGATTGTGGGTCAACAATGGGAGTTCGTGTGACATAGCTGCAATGTAGTCTTAAAATATGGTTTTTGTTGAACTCAGACATTAAATCAATTGAAATTGAACATTCATAAAAATTGATAAGATATAAAATTTCTTAATAGTCATCTATAGCACAATCCTAAATCAAAGTTCTCCAAACATGGTTGATTACGTGTTAAAAATGGGCGTTCGGATAGCATAGCTGCAATGTAGACTTAAAGTCACGTTTTCATCGAATTCAACATTAATGAATACCGATAGATAAGAAAGGTCTTAGTAGCCATCTCCGACACAATCATAAATTAAAGTTATCTGAATATGGATGTTTGTGGGTGAAAAATGTGAGTTCATGTGACACAACTGCAATGTAGGCTTAAAATAGGGTTTTCAATGAATTCGACATTAAATTGATGGAAACTCAACATTCACAAAAACCAATAGAAAATTAAAGTTCTTAATAGTCATGTACAACACAATTCAAAATCAAAGTTCTCCAAACATGGTTGATTGTGGGTGAAAAATGAGTGCTCATGTGACATAGCTGTAACGTAGCCTTAAAATCAAGATTTCTTTGATCTCAAACTTAAATCGATGGAAATTCAACATTCACTAAAACCGATAGAAAATAAAGGTTCTTAATAGTCATCTACAACACAATCCTAAATCAAAGTTATAAAATTGTGAGTGATTATGTGTGAAAAATGGGGAGTTCATGTCACACAACTGCTATGTAGCCTTTAAATCACGTTATTGTCAAACTCAATTTAAATCGATGAAAATTCAACATTTACAAAAATCGTTAAAAAATAAAAAAATTTAATAGTCATCTATAACATAATCCTAGATAGAAGCTCTCCAAAAATGTCTGCAACATAATCTTAATTTTAGGTTTTCATCGAACTCAACATTAAATCGATGAAAATTCAAAATTCACTAAAACCAATAGAAAATAAAGGTACTTAATACTCATCTATAACACAATCCTAAATAGAAGCTCTCCAAATATTATTGAATTGTGGGTGAAAAATGGGAGTTCACGTGACACAGTTGCAATGCAGTCCTAAAATCAAGTTTTTGTTCAACTCAACATTAAATCATTGGAAATTCTACATTCACAAAAATCGATAGAAACTAAAGGTTCTTAATAGTCATCTACAACTTAATCCTAAATAAAATTTCTCCAAACACGGTTGATTGTGGGGGAAAAATGGGAGTTCCCATGACACAACTACAATGTATCCTTAAAATTAGGTTTTCATCAAACTCGACATTAAATTGATTAAAATTCAACCTTCACTAAAACGGATAGAAAATAAAAGCTCTTCAAACATGGTTGATTGTGGGTGAAAAATGGGAGTTCACATGACAAAGCTACAATGTAGCCTTAAAATAAGGTTTTCTTTGAAGTTGACATTAAATTAAAGTAAATTCAACATTCAGGAAAAATAATAGAAAGTAAAGGTTCTTAATAGTCATCTACAACACAATCTAAATCAAATTAATCCAAACATCGTTGATTGTGGATGAAAAAATGGGATTTCGTTTGACATAACTGCAACGTACCCTTAAAAATATGTTTTCATTAAACTCGACATTAAATTGATGGAAATTCAACATTCACAAAAACTAATTGAAAATAAAGGATCTTAATACTCACCTACAACTGTATCCTAAATGAAATTTCTACAAATATAGTTGATTGTGTGTGAAAAATGGGAGTTCGCATAACACAGCTACTATAGAGCCTTAAAATCTATTCTTTTTGAACTCGACACTAAATTGATGGAAATTTAACATTCACAAAAACTAATAGAAAATAGAGGTTCTTAATGGTTACCTACAAAATAATCATAAATAAAAATTCTCCAAACATGGATGTTTGTAGGGCAAAAATGGGAGTTCGCATGACACAATTGCAACATAGCCAAAATATCTAGTTTTTGTGAAACTCAACATTAAATCAATGGAAGTTCAACATTCATGAAAACTGATAGAAAATAGAGGTTTTTAATGGTCATCTACAACACAATTCTAAATCAAAGTTCTACAAACATGGTTGGATTATGGGTGAAAAATGGAAGTTTGTATGACACGGCTGCAACATAGCCTTGAAATCAGGTTTTCATCAAACTCAACAATAAATCGATGGAAATTGAACATTCACTAAAATCGATAAAAAATAAAGGTTCTTAATAGACATCGAAAACACAATCCTAAATCAAAGTTCGCATGACACATCTGCAATGTTGCCTTAAAATCAAATTTTCTTGGAACTCGACAATAAATCAATGCAAAATCAACAATCACAAAAACTGATAAAAAATAAAAGTTCTTAATAGTCATCTACAAAACAATATTAAATCAAAGTTCTGCAAATATGGTTGATTGTGGATGAAAAATGGGACTTCATGTGACACAACTGCAACATAGCCTTAAAATTTGGTTTTCATCGAACTTGACATAAAACCGATGGAAATTGAACATTCACGAAAATTGATAGAAAATAAATGTTTTTAAAATTCATAAATGAAAGTTCTCAAAAAATAGTTGATTATGGGTGAAAAAATGGAGTTCGCGTGACACATCTGCAAAGTAGCCTTAAAATCATCTACAACACAATCCTAAATAAAATTACTCCAAACATGGTTGATTATGTGTGAAAAATGGGAGTTTGTGTGACAAAACTGCAACGTAGCTTTAAACTTAGGTTTTCGTAAAACTCGACATTAAATCGATGAAAATTCAATATTCATGAAAACTGTAAGAAAATAAAGGTTCCTAATAGTCATCTACAACACAATACTAAATCAAAATTCTCCAAACATGGTTGATTGTGGGTGAAAAATGGGAGTTTGCGTCACAAAGATGCAATGTAGCCTTAAAATAGGATTTCTTGACACTGAAAATTTAATAGATGGAAATTCAACATTCACGAAAACAAATAGAAAATAAAGGTTCTTAATAGTCATTTACAGAATAATCCTAGATAAAAATTCTCCAAACATGGTTGATTATGCGTGAAAAATGAGAGTTCGTATGACACGTCCGCAACATAGAATTAAAATTAGGTTTTCGTCGAACTCGACATTAAATCGATAGAAATTGAACATTCACGAAAATCAATAGAAAATAAATTTTCTTAATAATCATAAATAAAAGTTCTTCAAACATCGTTAATTATGGGTGAAAAAAGGAGTTCGCATGACACATCTGGAACGTAGCCTTAAAAATAGGTTTTCCCCGAACTCAACATTAAATCGATGAAAATTCAACATTCAGAAAAATAAATAGAAAACAAAGATTCTTAATAGTCATTTGCAACACAATCCTAAATCAAATTTCTCAAAACATGGATGTTTGTGGATGAAATAGGCAAGTTCATGTCACACAACTACAATGTAGCCTTAAAATAGGGTTTTTGTTTAACTGGACATTAAATCGATGGAAATTCAAATTTCACAAAAACCGATTGAAAATAAAGATTCTTAATAGTCATCTACAACACAATCCTAAATCAAAGTTCTGCAAACATGCATGTTCGTGTGACACAATTGCAATCTAGCCTTAAAATAGGGTTTTTCGTCGAACGCGACATTCAATTGATGGAAATTAAATATTTACAAAAACTAATAGAAAATAAAGGTTTTTAATAGTCATCTACAACATAATCTTAAATCAAAGTTTTCCGAAATGGTTTATTGTGGGTGAAAACTGAGAATTTGTCTGACAAAGATGCAATGTAGCCTTAAAATTAGGTTTCGTTGAACTCGACATTTAATCAATGGAAATTCAACATTCACAAAAACTAAAAAGAAAATAAAGGTTCTTAATAGTCATCTACAAGACAATAATAAATCAAAGTTCTCCAAACATGGTTTATTGTGAATAAAAAATAGGACTTCGCATGACACAGATGCAACGTAGCCATAAAATCAGATTTTTGACGAACATGACATTAAATCAATGGAAATTCAACATTGACAAAAATCACAACACAATAATTGTTCCTAATAGTCATCTACAGTACAATACTAAAACAAATTTCTCCAAACATTGTTGATTGTGGGGGAAAAATGGGAGTTCAAATGACACAGCTGTAACGTAGCCTTAAAATCAGCTTTTCATCGAACTCGACATTAAATAGATGGAAATTGAACGTTCATGAAAACTAATAGAAAATAAAGGTTTTCTTTATAGTCATCTAAAAAACAATTCTAAATCAAAGTTCACCAAGTATGGATGATTGTGGGTGAAAAATGGGAGTTCACTTGACAAAACTGCAATGTAGCCTTCAAATAAGGTTTTCGTCAAACTTGACACTAAATCGAAAGAAATTGAACATTCATGAAAAATCGATAGAAAATAAAGGTTATTATTAGTCATCTACAACATAATCCTAAATCAAAGTTCTCAAAACTTGGTTGATTGTGGATGAAAAATGGGAGTTCGTGTGACAAAGCTACAATGTAGCTTTAAAATAAGGTTTCATCGAACTCCACATTTAATCAATGGAAATTAAACATTCACGAAAAACAAATAAAATAAAGGTTCTTAATAGTCATCTACAACATAATCCTAAATCAAAATTCTCTGAACATGGTTGATTATGCGTGAAAAATGGGAGTTCGTATAACACTTGCACAAAGTAGAATTAAAATTAGGGTTTTGCCGAACTCGACATTAAATCGATGGAAATTGAACATTCATGAAAATCGATAGAAAATAAATTTTCTTGATAGCCATAAATAGAAGTTCTCCAAACATCATTGATTATGGGTGAAAAAGGGAGTTTGCGTGACACATCTATAAAGCAGCCTTAAAAATAGGTTTTTGCCAAACTCAACATTAAATCAATGGAAATTCACCATTCAAAAAAATAAAAAAATAGAGATTCTTAATAGTCATCTACAGCACAATCCTAAATCAAATTTCTCCAAACATGGATGTTTGTGGGTGAAATAAGCAAGTTCGCGTCACACAACTATAATGTAGCCTTAAAATAACGTTTTCGTTTAACTCGACATTAAATCAAAGTTCTGCAAACATGCATATTCGTGTGTGAAAATTTCAAGTTCGTGTGACTCAATTGCAATGTAGCCTTAAAATACAGGTTTTCGTCAAACGCAACATTCAATTCATGGAAATTCAATATTTACGGAAACTAATAGAAAATAAAGGTTTTTAATAGTCATCTACAACATAATCTTAAATCAAAGTTTTCCAAACATGGTTTATTGTGGGTGAAAATTGGGAGTTTGCTTGACAAAGATGCAATGTAGCCTTAAAATCAGGTTTCATTGAACTCGACATTTAATCGATGGAAATTCAACATTCATAAAAACTAAATAGAAAATAAAGGTTCTTAATAGTCATCTACAACATAATCCTAAATCAAAGTTCTCCAAATATGGTTGATTGTGGATGAAAAATGGGAGTTCGTATGGCAAAGCTACAATGTAGCTTTAAAATAAGGTTTCATCAAACTCCACATTTAATCGATGGAAATTCAATATTTCATGAAAAACAAATAAAATAAAGGTTCTTAATAGTCATCTACAACATAATCCTAAATCAAAATTCTCCGAACATGGTTGATTATGCGTGAAAATTGGGAGTTTGCGTGACAAGTCTATAATGTAGAAATAAAATTAGGTTTTTGACGAACTCGACATTAAATCGATGGAATTTCGACATTCGCGAAAACCGATAGAAAATAATGGTTCTTAATAGTGATCTACAAGACAATAATAAATCAAAGTTCTCCAAACATGGTTTATTGTGAATAAAAAATAGGACTTCGCGTGACATAGATGCAACGTAGCAATAAAATCAGATTTTTGACGAACATAACATTAAATCAATGGAAATTCAACATTGACAAAAACCGTAACAAAATAATTGTTTCTAATAGTCATCTACAGTACAATACTAAAACAAATCTCTCCAAACATTGTTGATTATGGGGGAAAAATTCGAGTTCACATGACACAACTGCAACGTAGCCTTAAAATCAGCTTTTCATCGAACTCGACATTAAATAGATGAAATTGAATGTTCATGAAAACTAATAGAAAATAAAGGTTTTCTCTATAGTCATCTAAAAAACAATCCTAAATCAAAGTTCTCCAAATATGGATGATTGTAGATGAAAAATGGGAGTTCGTATGACAAAGCTACAATTTAGCTTTAAAATAAGGTTTCATCGAACTCCACATTTAATCGATGGAAATCAAACATTCACGAAAAACAAATAAAATAAAGGTTCTTAATAGTCATCTACAACATAATCCTAAACCAAAATTCTCCGAACACGGTTGATTATGCGTGAGAAATGGGAGTTCGGATAACACGTCCACAAAGTAGAATTAAAATTATATTTTCCCGAACTCGGCATTCATGAAAATCGATAATTTTTTTTTTCTTAATAGTC
Organism: Sequoiadendron giganteum; assembly: GCA_007115665.2. Taxonomy (NCBI): domain Eukaryota; kingdom Viridiplantae; phylum Streptophyta; class Pinopsida; order Cupressales; family Cupressaceae; genus Sequoiadendron; species Sequoiadendron giganteum. Next base: position 37,700 of record VCHN02000019.1, read on the forward strand.
ATAAATAAAAGTTCTCCAAACATCGTTGATTATGGTTGAAAAAGGGAGTTTGCATGACATTAAATCAATGGAAATTCAACATTGACGAAAACCGTAAAAAAATAATTGTTCTTAATAGTCATCTAGATTACAATACTAAATCAAAGTTCTCCAAATATTGTTGATTGTGAGTAAAAAATCAGAGTTCACATGACACAGCTGCAACGTAGCCTTAAAATGACCTTTTCAACGAACTCGACATTAAATAGATAGAAATTGAACGTTGATGGAAACTAATAGAAAATAAAGGTTCTTTATAGTCATTTAAAAAATAATCCTAAATCAAAGTTCTCAAAATATGGATGATTGTGGGTGAAAAATGGGAGTTCACGTGACAAAACTGCAATGTAGCCTTCAAATCATGTTTTCTTGAAACTCGACATTAAATCAAAAGAAATTTAACGTTCACGAAAATCAGTAGAAAATAAAGGTTATTATTAGTCATCTACAACATAATCCTAAATGAAAGTTCTCAAAACCTGGTTGATTGTAGGTGAAAAATAGGAGTTCGCGTCACAAAGATGCAATGTAGCCTTAAAATAGGGTTTCGTGAATCTTGAAATTTAATCGATGGAAACTCAACATTCACAAAAACAAATAGAAAATAAAGGTTCTTAATAGTCATTTACATCATAATCCTAAATAAAAATTCTCTGAACATGGTTGATTATGCGTTTTTAATATTCATCTACAACATTTAAATCAAAGTTTTCCAAATATGGTTTATTGTGGGTGAAAAATGGTTGTTTTTTTGACAAAGATTCAATGTTGCCTTAAAATTAGGTTTCGTCCAACTCAATATTTAATCGATGGAAATTTGATATTGAAAAAAAAAATTAGAAAATAAAGGTTTTTAATAGTCATCTACAACACAATACTAAATCAAAGTTCTCCAAACATGGTTGATTGTGGGGGAAAAATGGGAGTTCGCATAACACATTTGCAACATAGCTTTAAAATCAAGTTTTCATGAAATTTGACATTAAACTGATGGAAATTCAATATTCATGAAAACTGCTAGAAAATAAACGTTCTTAATAGTCACCTACAACACAATCCTTAATCAAAGTTCTCCAAATATGGTTGATTATGGAATAAAAATGAGAGTTTGTGTGACACAGCTGCAACATAGCCTTAAAATTTGGTTTTCATTGAAGTCAACATTAATTCGTTTGATATTCAACATTCACAAAAATAAATGGAAAATAAAAGTTCTTAATATTTATCCACAACTTAACGCTGAATAAAAGTACTCCCAACATGGTTGATCGTGGTTAAAAAATAGGGGTTCACGTGACACAGCTGCAACTTAGCATTAAAATTAGGTTTTCGTTGAACTCGACATTAAATCGATGAAAAATCAACATTCACAAAAATAAAAATAAAATAAAGGTTCTTAATAGTCATGTATAGCATAATCTTAAATTAAAGTTCTCCAAACATGGTTGATTATGATTGAAAAATGGGAGTTCGCATGACACGTCTACAACGTAGCCTTAAAATTAGGTTTTCATCAAACTCAACATTAAATCAATGGAAACTAAATATTTATGAAAACAGAAAGAGAAAAAAGGTTCTTAATAGTCATTTACAACACAATACTCAATCAAAGTCTTCCAAACATGGTTGATTATGTGTGAAAAATGCGAGTTTGCATGACACAACTGCAATGTAAACTTATAATCAGGTTTTCGTTGAACTCGACATTCAATCGATGGAAATTCAACATTCATAAAAATCGATAGAAAATAAATATTCTTATTAGTCATCTACAACACAATTCAAAATTGAAGTTTTTCAAACAGGGTTGATTGTGGGTGACAAATGGGAGTTCACATGACACATCTGCAGTGTAGACTTAAAATCAACATTGACGAAATCCAATAGAAAATAAATGTTCTTAATTGTCATCTACAACATAATACTAAATCAAAGTTCTCGAAACATGGTTGATTATGGGTGATAAAAGGGACTTCTCATGACACAACAGCAACATAGCCTTCAAATTTGGTTTTTCTCGAAATTGACATTAAATTGACGAAAATTGCACATTCATAAAAATCGATAGAAAATCAAGGTTCTTAATAGTCATCTACAACACAATCCTTAATCAAATTTCTCCAAAAATGGTTGATTGTGAGTGAAAAATGGGAGTTCACGGGATATAGCTTCAATGTAGCCTTAAAATCAGCTTTTCATCGAACTCGACATTAAATAGATGGAAATTGAACGTTCATGAAAAATAATAGAAAATAAAGGTTTTCTATAATCATCTAAAAAACAATCCTAAATCAAAGTTCTCCAAATATGGTTGATTGTGGAATGTAGCCTTCAAATTAGGTTTTTGTCAAACTCGACATAAATTCGAAAGAAATTTAACATTCACAAAAATCAATAGAAAATAAAGGTTATTATTACTCATATACAAAATAATCCAAAATCAAAGTTCTCAAAACCTGGTTGATTGTGGGTGAAAAATGGGATTTCGCATCACAAAGATGCAATGTAGCCTTAAAATAGGGTTTCGTGAAACTTTAAATTTAATTGATGGAAATTCAACATTCACAAAAACAAATAGAAAATAAAGGTTCTCAATAGTCATTTATAGCATAATCCTAAATAGAAATTCTACAAACATGGTTGATTATGCGTGAACAATGGGAGTTCGTATGACACGTCTACAACGTAGAATTAAAATTAGGTTTTCGTCGAATTTGACATTAAATCGATGGAATTTGAACATTCACGAAAACCGATAGAAAATAAATGTTTCGTAATAGTCATCTACAACACAATAATAAATCACAGTTCTCCAAACATGGTTGATTAAGAATAAAAAATAGAAGTTCGTGTGACACAAATGTAATGTAGCCTTAAAATCAGATTTTGGTCGAACATGACATTAAATCAATGGAAATTCAACAGTAGCAAAAACCGTAACAAAATAATTGTTCTTAATAGTCATCTACATTACTATATTAAATCAAAGCTCTCCAAACATTGTTGATTTTGGGTAAAAAAAGGGAGTTCACATGACACAGCTGCAACGTAGCTTTAAATCAGCTATTCATCAAACTAGACATTAATTCAATCGAAATTGAACATTCATGAAACCTAATAGAAAATAAAAGTTCTTTATAGTCATCTAAAAAACAATCCTAAATCAAAGTTCTAAATGCTTGATATTGGGTGAAAAATGGGAGTTTGCGTCACAAAGATGTAATGTAGCCTTAAAATAGGGTTTTGTGAAACTTGAAATTTAATCGATGGAAATTCAACATTCATGAAAACAAATAGAAAATAAAGGTTCTTAATAGTCATTTACAACATAAACCTAAATAAAAATTCTGCAAATATGGTTGATTGTGCGTGAAAAATGGGAGTTCTTATAAAACATCCACAACGTAGAATTAAAATTAGATTTTCATCGAACTCGACATTAAATCGATGGAAATTGAACATTCACGAAAATCGATAGAAAATGATTTTTCTTAGTAGTCATCTACAACACAATCCTAATTCAAAATTCTCCAAACATGATTGATTGTGGGTGAAAAATGGAAGTTTGTATGACAAACCTACAACGTAGCATTACAATAAGATTTTCGTCGAATTTGACATTTAATCGATGGAAATTCAACATTCACGATTTTTTTTTGCAAATAAAGGTTCTTAATAATCATGTACAACATAATCGATTCTAAATCAAATTTCTCCAAACATGGTCGATTATGCGTGAAAAAAGGGAGTTCGTGTGACACATCTGCAACGTAACCATAAAATTAGATTTGTGTCGAACTCGGTATTAAGTCAATGGAAATTCAACATTCACAAAAAACTAATAGAAAATAAAGTTTCTTAACAGTCATCTACAAAACAATACTCATTCAAAGTTCTCCAAACATGGTTGGTTATGGGTGAAAAATAGGAGTTTGCATAACACAGAGCTGCAACGTAGCCTTAAAATAAGGTTTCCATTGAGCTCGACATTAAATCAATGGAAATTCAACATTCATGAAAACCAATAGAAAATAAAGGATCTTAATAGTAATCAGCAAGACAAACCTTAATCAAAGTTCTCCAAACATGGTTGATTGTTGGGGGAAAATAGGAGTTCATCTGACATAGTTCAACGTAGCCTTAAAATCAAATTTTCACCGAACTCGACATTATATCGATCGAATATCAACATCCACAAAAACTGATAGAAAATAAAGGTTCTTAGTAGTCATCTACAACTTAATCCTAAATCAAAGTTCTCAAAACATTGTTGATTATGGGTGATAAAAGGGAGTTCGCGTGACACAGTTGCAACATAGCCTTAAAATTTGGTTTTTCTCAAACTTGACATTAAATCGACGAAAATTCAACATTCTTGAAAATCAACTATCGAGTTTAATGAAAACCTGATTTTGAGGCTGTGTTGCAGTTGTGTCATGTGAACCCTCATCTCTTACCCTCAATCAACCATGTTTGGAGAATTTTAATTTAGGATTATGTTTTAGATGACTATTAAGAACCTTTATTCTCTATTGGTTTTCGAGAATATTGTGAAAACCTGATTTTAAGTCTAATTGCGGTTTTGTCATATGAACTCCCATTTGTCACCCACAATCAACCATGTTTGAAGAACTTTTATTTAGCATTGTGTTGCAGATGACTATTAAAAATATTTATTTTCTATCAATTTTTCATGAATGTTCAATATCCATTGATTTAATGTCGAGTTCGATGAAAACCTAATTTCAAGTCTACGTTGCACCTGTGTCATGCAAACTCCCATTTTTCACCCACAATCAACCATGTTTTGAGTACTTTAATTTAGTATTCTGTTATACATGACTATTAAGGACCTTTATTTTCTATTGATTTTCGGGAATCAGCAATTTCCATAGATTTAATGCCGAGTACATCGAAAGCCGAATTTTAAGGCTACGTTGCAATTGTGTCATGCGAACTCCCATTTTTCTCCCACAATCAACCATATTTGGGTTAATTTGAGTTAAGTTTGTGTTGTAGATAACTATTAAAAAACTTTATTTTCTATTAGTTTTCATGATTGTTGAATTTCAATCGATTTAACATCAAGTTATATGAAAACCTGATTTTAAGGCTACGTTACAGTTGTGTCACGTGAACTACCCTTTTTCATCCACAATCAACCATGTTTGGAGAACTTTGATTTAATATTGTTTTGTAGATGATTATAAAGAACTCTTATTTTCTATTGGTTTTTGTGAATGTTGAATTTCCATCGATATAATGTCGAGTTCACAGAAAAAAATTTATTTTAAGGCTACATTGCACCTGTGTCATGCAAACTCCCATTTTTCACCCAAAATCAACCATCATTGGAGAATTTTGATTTAGAATTGTGTTGTAGATGACTATTAATAACCTTTATTTTCTATAGGCTTTCATGTTTATTTAATTTTGATCGATTTAATGTTGAGTTCGACGAAAACCTAATGTTAAGGCTACTTTGTAGATTTGTCACGTGAACTCCCATTGTTCAACTGTAATCAACCATGTTTGGAGAACATTGATTTAGGATTGTGTTGTAGATGACTATTAAGAGCCTTTATTTTCTATCGATCAGTTGTTGCGAATATTGAATTTTCGTCGATTTTATGTCGAGTTTATCAAATAATTTATTTTAAGGCTACATTGCAATTGTGTTATGTGAACTCCCATTTTTCACCCTCAATCAACCATTTTTGCAGAAATTTCATTTAGTATTGTTTTGTAGAGTTTTCATGAATGTCGAATTACCATGGATTTAATGTCGTGTTTGACGAAAACCTAATTTTAAGGCTATGTTGCAGATGTGTCATGTGAACTCCCATTTTTCACCCATAAACAACCATGTTTGGAAAATTTTGATTTACAATTATGTTGTAGATGACTATTAAGAATGTTTGTTTTCTATTGGTTTTTGTGTATGTTGAATTTTCGTGGATTTAATGTTGAGTTCGACGAAAACCTAATTTTAAAGCTAAGTTGTAGCTGTGTCATGCGAATTCCCATTTTTCACCCACAATCAACCATGTTTGGAGAACTTTGATATAGGATTGTTTTGTCAATGACTATTCAGAACCTTTATTTTCTATCGCATTTCATGAATGTAACATTTCCATCAATTTAATGTAAACATAATTTTTTAAGGCTATCTTGCAGTGGTGTCACGATAACTCCCTTTTTCACGGACAATAAACTATGTTTCAAGAACTTTGATTTAGATTGTGTTGTAGATGACTATTAAGAACCTTTATTTTCTATTGGTTTTCACGAATGTTGAATTTCCATCAATTTAATTGTGAGTAATATGGAAGTTCACGTGACACAGTTGGACCATAGCCTTAAAATCAGGTTTTCGTCGAGCTCGACATCAAATCAATGGAAATAAAACATTCACAAAAGCTGATAGAAAATAAAGGTTTTTAATACTCATCTACAACACAATCCTCAATCAATGTTCTCCTAACATTTAGTCGATGGAAATTCAACATTCACAAAATCCTATAGAAAATAAAGGTTCTTAATAGTCAGATACAACACTATCCTATTTCAATAACCTTTATTTTCTATGGCTTTTCGTTAATGTTGAAATTTCATTGATATAATGTCGAGTTTGATGGAAGCCTAATTGTAAGGCTACATTGCAGTTGCGTCACATGAGCTCCACTTTTTCACCCACAATCAACCATGGTTGGGGAAAATTTATTTAGTATTGTAATGTAGATGACTATAAAGAACCTTTTTTGTTATATTGATTTTCGTGAATATTCAATTTTGATTGGCTATGTTGCATCTTTGTTACGTGAAGCCTTATTTTTAATGCACAATCAACCATGTTTGCATAACTTTGATTTAGGATTGTGTTGTAGATGACTATTAAGAACATTTATTTTTTATCAATTTTCGTGAACGTCAAATTTCCATCGATTTAATGTGGAGTTTGACGAGAACCCGATTTTAAGGCTATGTTATAGCTATGTCACGCAAACTCCCATTCACCCACAATGAAAAATGTTTTGAGAACTTTGTTGATTGTGGGGGAAAAATGAGAGTTAACATGACACAGCTGCAAAGTAGCCTTAAAATCAGCTTTTCATCGAACTGAACATTAAATAGATGGAAATTGAACATTCATGAAAACTAATAGAAAATAAAGGTTCTTTATAGTCATCTAAAAAACAAACCTAAATCAAAGTTCATTGAATATGGATGATTGTCGGTGAAAAGTGGGAGTTAACATGACAAAAATGCAATGTAGCCTCCAAATAAGGTTTTCGTCAAACTCGACATTAAATCAAAAGAAATTTCACATTCACGAAAATCGATAGAAAATAAATGTTATTATTAGTCATCTACAACATAATCTTAAATGAAATTTCTCTAAACCTAGTAGATTGTGGGTGAAAAATGGGAGTTCGCATCAGAAATATGCAATTTAGCCTTAAAATAGGGTTTTGTGAAACTTGAAATTTAATCGATGGAAATTCAAAATTCACAAGAAGAAATAGAAAAGAAAGGTTCTTAATGCGTGAAAACTAGGAGTTCGTATGACACGTCGACAACGTATAATTAAAATTAGGTTTTCGTCGAACTCGACATTAAATCGATGGAAATTGAACATTCACGAAAATCGATAGAAAATAAATTTTCTTAATATTTATAAATAAAATTTCTCCAAACATCATTGATTATGGGTGAAAAAGGGAGTTCGCGTGACACATCTGCAATGTAGCCTTAAAAATATGTTTTCGCTGAACTCAACATTAAATCGATGGAGATTCACCATTCACAAAAATAAATAGAGAATAAGGATTCTTAATATTTATCTACAACACAATCCTAAATCAAATTTCTCCAAACATGGATGTGCGTGGGCGAAATAAGCAAGTTCGCATCACACAACTACAATGTAGCCTTAAAAAAGGGTTTTCATCGAACTCAACATTAAATCGATGGAAATTCCACTTTCACAAAAACTTATTGAAAATAAAGACTCTTAATAGTCATCTACAACATAATTGTAAATAAAATTTTTCCAAACATGGTTGATTATGCATGAAAACTGGCAGTTCGCGTGACAAGTCTGTAATGTAGAATTAAAATTGGGTTCTAATCGAACTCGACATTAAATCGATGGAAAATGAACATTCACGAAAACTGATAGAAAATAAATGTTCCTAATAGTCATCTACAACGTAATAATAAATCAAAGTTCTCTAAACATTGTTGATTGTGAATAAAAAATAGCAGTTCACGTAAAACAGATGCAGCGTAGCCTTAAAATCACATTTTGGTCAAACATGACATTAAATCAATGGAAATTCAACATTGATGAAAACCGTAACAAAATAAATGTTTTTAATAGTCATCTACATTACAATACTAAATAAAAGTTCTCCAAACATTGTTGATTGTGGTTGAAAAATGGGAGTTCACATGATACAGCTGCAACATAGTTTTAAAATCAACTTTTTCATCGAACTCGACATTAAATAGATGGAAATTGATCATTCATGAAAACTAATAGAAAATAAAGGTTCTTTATAGTCATCTTAAAAACAATCCAAATCAAAGTTCTTTAAATATGGTTGACTGTGGGTGAAAAATGGGAGTTCGCATGACAAAACTGCAAAGTAGCCTTCAAATAATGTTTTTTTCAAACTCGAGATTAAATCGAAAAAAATTTAACATTCACGAAAATTGATAGAAAATAAAGGTTATTATCAATCATCTACAACATAATCCTAAATCAAAGTTCTCAAAACCTAGTTGATTGTGGTTGAAAAATGGGAGTTCACGTTACACAACTACAATGTAGCCTTAAAATAGGGTTTACATCAATTCGACATTAAATCGATGGAAATTCCACTTTCACAAAAATTGATTGAAAATAAAGGTTCTTAATAGTCATCTACAAGACAATTCTAAATCAATGTTCTCCTCAAACATGGATGTTTGTGTGTGAAAATTTCAAGTTCGTGTGACACAACTGCAATGTAGCCTTAAAATAGGGTTTCTGATGAACTCGACATTCAATTGATGGGAATTCAATATTCACGAAAACTAATAGAAAATAGAGGTTTTAAATAGTCATCTACAACATAATCTTAAATCAAAGTTTTCCAAATATGGTTTATTGTCGGTGAAAACTGGGAGTTGGCTTGACAAAAACGCAATGTAGCCTTAAAATTAGGTTTCGTTGAACTCGACATTTAATTAATGGAAATTCAACATTCACGAAAAAAAATAGAAAATAAAGTTTCTTAATAGTCATCTACAATATAATCCTAAATAAAAATTCTCCAAATATGGTTGATTATGCGTTTTTAATATTCATCTTCAACATTTAAATAAAAGTTTTCCAAATATGGTTTATTCTGGGTGAAAAATAGGAAAGTTTTTGATAAAGATGTAATGTAGCCTTAAAATAGGGTTTTATGAAACTTGAAATTTAATCTATGGAAATTCAACATTCACGAAAAGAAATAGAAAATAAAGGTTCTTAATAGTCATTTACAACATAATCCTGAATAAAAATTCTCCAAACATGGTTGATTATGCGTTTTTAATATTTATCTACAACATTTAAATCAAAGTTTTTTAAATATGGTTTATTGAGGGTGAAAAATGGGAGTTTTATTGACAAAGATGCAATGTAGCCTTAAAATTAGGTTTCGTCCAACTCGACATTTAATCGATGGAAATTCAACATTCACAAAAATAAATAGAAAATAAAGGTTCTTAATAGTCATCTACAACACAATACTAAATCAAAGTTCTCCAAACATGGTTGATTGTGGGTGAAAAATGGGAGTTCGCATGCCACATCTGCAACATAGCTTTAAAATCCAGTTTTCGTGAAATTCGACATTAAACTGACGGAAATTCAACATTCATGAAAACTGCTAGAAAATAAACAATCTTAATAGTCATCTACAACACAATCCCTAATAAAATTTCCCAAACATGTTTGATTGTGGGTGACAAATGAGAGTTCGCATGTCACATCCGTAGTGTAGACTTAAAATCAACATTCATGAAATCCAATAGAAAATAAACGTTCTTAATAGTCATCTACAACATAATACTAAATCATTGTTCTCTAAACATGGTTGATTGTGGGTGAAATATGGGAGTACACGTGATAAAGCTGCAATGTAGCTTTAACCTAAGGTTTCGTCAAACTTGACATTTTATTGATGAAAATTCAACATTCAGGAAAACAAGTAGAAAATAAAGTTTATAATAGGATCTCCAACATAATACAAAATCAAAATTCTCCAAATATGTTGATTGTGGATGAAAAATGGTATTTCACGTCACACAGGTGCAACGTAGCCTTAAAATCATGTTTTGGTTTAACCCGACATTAAATAGTTAGAAATTCAACATTCAAGAAAACCAATAAAAAATAAAGGTTTATTAGTCATCAACAATAAAATCCTAAATCAAAGTTCTCCAAACATGGTTTATTAAAGGTGAAAAATAGGAGTTCATGTGACAAATTTGCAACATAGCCTTAAAATTAGGCTTTCGTGAAACACAACATTAAATCAATAGAAATTCAATATTCAAGAAAACCAATAAAAATAAAAGGTTCTCAATAGTCATCTACAACACAATCCTTAATTAAAGCTCCCCAAACATGGTTGATTGTGTGTCAAAAATGGGATTTCGTATGACACAGTTCCAAAGTAGCCTTAAAAATAAAGGTTCTTAATAGTTATCAAACACATAATTCTAAATCAAAGATCTCCAAACATGATCGATTATGGTTGAAAAAAGGGAGTTCATGTGACACATTTGCAATGTAGCCATAAAATTACGTTTTTGTCGAACACAATATTAAATCTATGGAAATTCAACATTCACAAAAAATTAATAGAAAACAAAGTTTCTTAATATTTATCTACAAAACAATACTAATTCAAAGTTCTCCAAACATGGTTGATTGTGGGTGAAGAATAGGATTTTGCATAACACAGCTGCAACGTAGCCTTAAAATAAGGTTTTCATTGAACTCGACATTAAATCAATGAAAATTCAACATTCATGAAAAACGATAGAAAATAAAGGTTCTTAATAGTTATCAGCAACACAAACCTTAATCAAAGTTCTCCAAATATGGTTTATTCTGGGTGAAAAATGGGAGTTCACGTGACAGAACTGCAATGTAGCCTTCAAATCAAGTTTTGTCAAACTCGACATTAAATCGAAAGAAATTTAACATTCACGAAAATCAATAGAAAATAAAGGTTCTTAATAGTTTTTTACAGCATAATCCTAAATAAAAATTCTGCAAACATGGTTGATAATCATGCGTAAAAAATGGGAGTTCGTATGACACGTATGCAACATAGAATTAAAATTAGGATTTCGTCAAATTCGACATTAAATCGATGGAAATTGAATAGTCATGAAAATCAATAGAAAATAAATTTTTTTAATAGTCATAAATAAAAGTTCTCCAAACATCGTTGATTATGAGTGAATAAGGGTTTTTAATAAAGGTTTTTAATAGACATCTATGTAGTAATCCTAAATCAATGTTCTCCAAACATGGTTGATTGTGGGTGAAAAATGGGAGTACGCATGACAAAGCTACAATGTAGCTTTAAAATAAGGTTTCATCGAACTCCACATTTAATCGATGGAAATTCAACATTCATGAAAACAAATAAAATAAAGGTTCTTCATAGTCATCTACAACACAATAATAAATCAAATTTCTCCAAACATGGTTGAATGTGAATAAAAAATAGGAGTTCGCATGACACAGATGCAACATAGCCTTAAAATCAGATTTTAGTTGAACATGACATTAAATCAATGGAAATTCAATATTGACAAAAATCGTAACAAAATATTTTTTGTTAATAGTCATCTACAGTAAAATACTAAATAAAAGTTCTCCAAACATAGTAAAATAGTAAATAAAATTTCTCCAAACTTTGATTAAGGATTCTGTTGTAGATGACTATTAAGAACCTTTTATTTTAATTGGTTTTCATGAATATTGAATTTCCATTTATTTGATATCGTGTTTAACGACAGCCTAATTTTAAGGCTATGTTGCAAATTTGTCACATCAACTCCTATTTTTCACCCTTAAACAACCATGTTTGGAGAACTTTGATTTAGGATTTTATTGTTGATGACTACTAAACCTTTATTTTCTATCGGTTTTCGTGAATGTTGAATTTCTAACTATTTAGTGTCGAGTTAGACCAAAACTTCATTTTAAGGCTACGTTGCACCTTTGTGACGTGACTATTATGAAGTTTATTTTCTATTTGTTTTCCTGAATGTTGAATTTTCATTGAAAAAAATGTCAACTTTGACGAAACCCTATTTTAAAGCTACATTGCAGCTTTGTCATGCAAATTCCCATTTTTCACCCACAATCAACCATGTTTTGAGAACTTTGATTTAGTATTGTGTTGTAGATGACTATTAAGAACATTTATTTTCTCTTAGATTTCGTGAATATTTAATTTCCATTGATTTAATGTTGAGTTTGATGAAAACTTAATTTTAAGGCTACGTTGCAGACGTGTCATGCGAACTCCCTTTTTTCAAGCATAATCAACCATGTTTGGGGAACTTTAATTTAAAATTATGTTATACATGACTATTAAGAATCTTTATTTTCTATCTATTTTTGTCAATATTGAATTCCCATCGATTTAATCGAATTTGACGAAAACCTCATTTTCAGTCTACATTGCAGCTGTGTCATGCGAACTCGTATTTTTCACCCACAATCAACCAAATTTGGAATACTTTGATTTATTATTGTGTTGTAGATTACTATTAAGAACCTTTATTTTCTATCAATTTTCATCAATATTTAATTTCCATTAACTTAATGTTGAGTTTGACGAAAACTTAATTTTAAGGCTACATTGCAGACGTGTCATGTGATCTCCCTTTTTTCAAGCATAATCATCCATGTTTGGAGAACTTTAATTTAATATTATGTTATACATGACTATTAAGAACCTTTATTTTTTATTTATTTTTCTGAATGGTTATTTTTCATCGATTTAATGTCGAGTTCAATGAAAACATAATTTAAAGGCTACGTTGTAGCTGTGTCACGTGAACCCCTCATTTTTACCCACCATCAACCATATTGGGTTTACTTTTATTCAGTATTAAGTTGTATATGACTATTAAAAACTTTTATTTTCCATTTGTTTTTGTGAATGTTGAATATCAAACGATGTTGAGTTCAATAAAAACCACATTTTAAGGCTACATCGTAGCTGTGTCACACAAACTCTCATTTTTTTGCCACACTCAACCATATTTGGAGAACTTTGATTAAGGATTGTGGTTTAGATGACTATTAACAATCTTTATTTTCTATCGATTTTCGAGAATGTTGAATTTCCATCGATTTAATGTCGAGTTTAGCAAAAACCTGATTTTAAGGCTACGTTGCAGCTACGTTACGCGAACTCCCTTTTTTAACGCACAATCAACCATGTTTGGGAAATTTTATTAAGGATTGTGTTGTAGATGACTATTAAGAACATTTATTTTCTAGTACTTTTTGGGAATGTTGAATTTTTATCAGTTTAATGTTGAATTTCATGAAAACTTGATTTCAAAGCTATGTTGCAGATGTGTAATGCGAACTCCCATTTTTCACCCACAATCAACCATGTTTGGAGAACTTTGATTTAGTATTGTGTTGTAGATGACTATGCAGATCCTTTATTTTTCATTAGTTTTCGTGAATATTGAATTTGCATCAATTGAATGCTAAGTTCGATGAAAAACCCTTTTTTTAAGGCTACATTACAGTTGTGTCACACGACCTTGAAATTTTCACACACGAACCATGTTTGGAGAATTTTGATTTAGGATTGTGTTGTAGATGAATATTAAAAATCTTCATTTTCAATCGGTCTTTTTGAAAATGGAATTTCCATACATTTAATGTCAAGTTCGACGAAAACCCTATTTTAAGGCTACATTGTACTTGTGTGACAAGAACTTGATTATTTCACCCACAAACATCCATGTTTGGAGAAATTTGATTTAGGATTGTGTTGTAAATGACTATTAAGAATCTTTTTTTTCTATTTATTTTTGTGAATGTTAAATTTCCATCGATTTAATGTCAAGTTCGATAAAAACTCTATTTTAAGGCTACATTGTAGTTGTGTGACGTGAACTTGCTTATTTCACCCACAAACATCCATGTTTGGAAAAATTTGATTTAGGATTGTGTTGTACATGACTATTAAGAATCTTTGTTTTCTATTTATTTTTGTGAATGGTAAATGTCCATTGAGTTAATGTCGAGTTTGACAAAAACCTGATTTGAAGGCTACATTGCAGTTTTGCCACGTGAACTCCCATTTTTCACCCATAATCAACCATATTTGGAGAACTTTGATTTAGAATTGTTTTTTAGATAACTATAAAGAACCTTTATTTTCTATTAGTTTTCATGAACATTCAATTTCCATCTATTTAATGTCAAGTTCAATGAAAAGTTCATTTTAAGGCTACGTTGCAACTGTGTCATGTGAACTCCCGTTTTTCACCCACAATCAACAATGTTTGGAGAAATTTGATTTAGTATCGTACTGTAGATGACTATTAAGAACAATTATTTTGTTACGATTTTTGGCAATGTTGAATTTCCATTTATTTAATGTCATAATCGACTAAAATCTGATTTTAAGGCTGCGTTGCATCTATGTTATGCGAACTCCTCTTTTTTATTCACAATCAACCATGTTTGGAGAACTTTTATTTAGTATTGTGTTGTAGATGACTATTAAGAACATTTACTTTCTATCGGTTTTCGCGAAAGTTCAATTTCCATCGATTTATGTTGAGTTCGACGAAAACCTAATTTTAATTAGTCTACGTTGCAGATGTGTCATGCAAACTCCCATTTTTCACCCACAATCAACCATGTTTCGAGTACTTTAATTTAGGATTGTGTTGTACATAACTATTAAGAACCTTTATTTTCTATTGATTTTCGTGAATCAACAATTTCCATAGATTTAATGCCGAGTACATTGAAAGCAGGATTTTAGGGCTACGTTGCAACTGTGTCATGCGAACTCCCATTTTTCTCCCACAATCAACCATATTTGGATAACTTTGAGTTAAGATTGTGTTGTAGATAACTATTAAAAAACTTTATTTTCTATTAGTTTTCGTGAATGTTGAATTACCATGGATTCAATGTCGTGTTTCACGAAAACCTAATTTTAAGGCTGTGTTGCAGATGTGTCATGTGAACTCCCATTTTTCACCCATAAACAACCATGTTTGGAAAATTTTGATTTACAATTATGTTGTAGATGACTATTAAGAATCTTTGTTTTCTATTGGTTTTTGTGAATGTTGAATTTCCATCGATTTAATATTGAGTTCAACGAAAACCTAATTTTAAAGCTACGTTGTAGTTGTGTCATGTGAACTCCCATTTTGCACCCACAATCAACCATGTTTGAAGAAATTTGATATAGGATTGTGTTGTCGATGACTATTAAGAACCTTTATTTTCTATCAGATTTCGTGAATGTACAATTTCCATCGATTTAATATTGTGTTCGATGAAAACCTAATTTTTTAAGTCTATGTTGCAGTGGTGTCACGATAACTCCCTTTTCTCACGGACAATAAACCATGTTTGGGGAACTTTGATTTAGATTTGTGTTGTAGATGACTATTAAGAACCTTTATTTTCTATCGGTTTCATGAATGTTGCAATTGTGTCATGAGAACCTCCATTTTTCACTAACAATCAACCATGTTTGAAAAACTTTGATTTTGGATTGTGTTTTAGATGACTATTAACAACCTTTATTTTCTATTGGTTTTCGTGAATTTTTAATTTTCATCGATTTAATGTCGACTTTCACGAAAACGTATTTGTAAGGCTATGTTACAGCTGCGTCACACGATCTCCAATTTTTCACCCATAATCAACCATGTTTGGAGAACATTTATTTAGGATTGTGTTATAGATGACTATAAAGAACCTTTTTCTTCGATTGGTTTTTGTGAATGTTCAATTTCTATTGATTCAATTTTGATTGGCTATGTTGAATCTTTGTTACGTGAACTCCTATTTTATACCCAGAATCAACCATATTTGGAGTACTTTGATTAAGGATTGTGTTGTAGATGACTATTAAGAACCGTTATTTTCTATTGGTTGTCGTGAATGTTCAATTTCTATTGATTTAATGTCGACTTTGACAAAGACCTAATTTTAAGGCTACGTTGCAGCTGAGTCACGTGAACTCTAATTTTTCACCACTAAAATTCTTCAAACATGGTTGATTGTGTGTGACACAGTTGTAACGTAGCCTTAAAATCAAAAACTGATAGAAAATAAATGTTTTTACTAGTCATCTACAACATAGTACTAAATCAAAGGACTCCAAACATGGTTGATTGTGTATAAAAAATGGGTGTTCACGTGACACAGCTGTAACATAGTCTTAAAATCAGGTTTTCGTCAAATTCGACATTTAATCGATAGAAATTCAACATTTTCGAAAACCAATAGAAAATAAAGTATCTTAATAGTTATCTCCAAACATGGTTAAAATAGCCTTAAAACAACTTGAAAGTAGCCATAAATTCAGGTTATTGTCGAACTCGACATTTAATCATTGGAAGTTTTTCATTCACAAAAACTGATAGAAATTAAAGGTTCTTAATATTCATCTAAAACACAATTTTAATTTACAGTTCTCCAAACATTGTTGATTATGGTTGAAAATGGGAGTTCGCATGACACAATTTGAATGTAGCCTTACAAATCAAGTTTTCGTTGAACTGGACATTAAATCAATGGAAATTCATAAATTCACAAAAACCGAAAGAACATAAAAAATCTTAATAGTCATCTACAACACAATCCTAAATAAAAGTTCTACAAACTTGGTTGATTATGGGTGAATAATAGAAGTTTACATGACATAGTTGAAACGTAGTCATAAAATCAGGTTTTCGTTGAACTTGACATTAAATTGTTGGAAATTCAACATTCATCAAAATCGATAGAAAATAAAGGATCTTAATAGTCATATACAACTTATTCCTAAATAAAATTTCACCAAACATGGTTGATTTTGGTGAAAAATAGCAGTTCACATCACACAGGTGCATGTAGCCTTAAAATCAAGTTTTCATCAAACTCGACATTTAGTCGATGGAAATTCAACATGCACAAAAGCCTATAGAAAATAAAGGTTCTTAATACTCATATACAACACAATCCTAATTCAATAACCTTTATTTTCTATGGGTTTTCGTTAATGTTGAACTTTCATCGATTTAATGTTGACTTTGACGGAAGCCTAATTGTAAGGCTACATTGCAACTGTGTCACATGAGCTCTTCTTTACCCACAATCAACCATGTTTGGAGAACAATTATTTAGTATTGTGTTGTAGATGATAAAGAACCTTTTTTCTTATATTGGTTTTCATGAATGTTCAATTTCCATTGATTCAATTTCGATTGGCTATATTGCATCTTTGTTACATGAAGTCCGATTTTTTACCCACAATCAACCATGTTTGGAAAACTTTGATTTAGGATTGTTTTGTAGATGACTATTAAGAACATTTATTTTTTATCGATTTTTGTGAAGGTCGATTTTCCATCGATTGAATGTTGAGTTTGACGAGAACCTGATTTTGAGGCTATGTTACAGTTGTGTCACGCGAACTCCCATTCACCCACAATCAAACATTTTTTGAGAACTTTGATATAGGATTGTGTTGTAGATGATTATTAAAAACCTTTATTTTCTATCATTTTTTGTGAATGTTCAATTTCCATCGATTTAATGTCAAGTTCGAAGAAAACATGATTTTAATTCTATGTTGTAGTTGTGTCACACGATCTCTGATTTTTCAACCACAATCAACCATGTTTGGAGAACTTTGATTTTGGATTGCAGCTGTGTCACACGAACTCCCATTTGTCGCCCACAATAAATCATGTTTGAAGAACTTTGATTTAGTATTGTGTTGTAAATGACTTATAAAAACCTTTATTTTCTATCAGTTTTCCCGAACGTTGAATTTCCATTGATGTATTGTCGAGTTCGACAAAAACCTAATTTGTAGGCTACATTGCAGATGTGTCATGCGAACTCCCATTTTCAACCAAAATGAACAATGTTTGGAGAAGTTTAAATTAAAATTTTGTTCTAGATTAATATTAAGAACCTTCAATTTCTATCGATTTTTGTGAATGTCAAACTTTCAATGATTTAATGTCGAGTTCGATGAAAACTTGATTTTAAGGGTAATTTGCAGCTGTTATGAGAACTTTTATGTTGTAGATGACTAGTAAAAACCTTTATTTTCTATCAGTGTTTGTCAATGTTTAAGGTCAAGTTCAATGAATTTTTTTGAACATAATCCTAAATCAAAATTCTTCAAACATGGTTGATTATGGGTGAAAAATGGGATTTCGTGTGACAAATCTAAAACGTAGCTTAAAATTAGGTTTTCATCGAACTCGTCATTAAATCAATGGAAATTGAACATTCATGAAAACCAATAGAAAATAATTGTTCTTAATAGTCATAAATCAAAGTTCTCAAAAAATGGTTGATTATGGGTGAAAAAAAGGAGTTTGTGTGACACATCTGCAAAGTATCCTTAAAATTAGGTTTTTGCCGAAATCGACATTAAATCGATGGAAATTCACCATTCACGAAAATCGATAGAAAAGAAAGATTCTTAATAGTCATCTACAACACAATCCTAAATCAAAATTCTCTGAAAGTGGATGATTGTAGGTGAAAAATGGGAGTTCGCATGACACAGCTGTAACGTAGACTTAAAATCGGGTTTTCATCAAACTTGATATTAAATCTATGAAAATTCAACATTCACAAAAATTGAGAGAAAATAAAGATTCCTATTAGTCATATACAACACAATCCTAAATCAAAATTCTCCAAACATGGTTGATTATGCGTGAAAAGTGGGAGATCGCGTGACAAGTCTGCAATGTAGAATGAAAATTAAGTTTTCATTGAACTCGACATTAAATCGATAGAAATTGTACATTCGCGAAAATCGATAGAAAAAAAATGTTTTTAATAGTCATCCACAACACCATACTAAATCAAAGTCTCCAAACATGGTTGATTGTGAATAAAAAATAGGATTTCGCTTGACACTGATGCAACGTAGCCTTAAAATCAGATTTTAGTCGAACATAACATTAAATCAATGGAAATTCAACATTGACGAAAACCGTAACAAAATAATTGTTCTTAATAGTCATCTATAGTACAATACTAAATCAAAGTTCTCCAAATATGGTTGATCGTGGGTGAAAAATGGGAGTTCACGTGACAAAACTGCAATGTAGCCTTCAAATTAGGTTTTCGTCAAAGTTGACACTAAATAGAAAGAAACTTAACATTCACGAAAATTGATAGAAAATAAAGGTTATTATTAGTCATCTACAACATAATCAGAAATCAAAATTCTCAAATCTCGGTTGATTGTGGGTGAAAAATAGGAGTACGCATCACAAAGATACAATGTAGCCTTATAATAGGATTTCGTGAAACTTGAAATTTAATAGATGGAAATTCAAAATTCACGAAAACAAATAGAAAATAAAGGTTCTTAATAGTCATTTACAGGATAATCCTAAATAAAATTTCTCCAAAAATGGTTGGTTATGCGTGAAAAATGGGATTTCGTATAACACGTCCACAGTGCAGAATTAAAATTAGGTTTTCGTTGAATTCGACATTAAATCAATGGAAATTAAACATTCACGAAAATAGATAAAAAATAAAATTTCTCCAAACATTGTTGATTATGGGTGAAGAAGGGAGTTTGCGTAACACATCTACAATGTAGCCTTAATTTTAGGGTTCACTGTGGGTGAAAACAGGGAGTTTTCTTTTCAAATATGCAATGTAGCCTTAAAATTAGGTTTCTTCGAACTCGACATTTAATTGATGGAAATTCAAGATTCAACAAAAACAAATAGAAAATAAAAGGTTCTTAATAGTCATTTACAACTTAATCATAAATCAAAGTTCTCCAACCATGGTTGATTATAGGTGATAAATGGGAGTTTGCATGACAAAGCTACAATGTAGCTTTAAAATAAGGTTTCGTCGAACTCCACATTTAATTGATGGAAATTCAACATTCACGAAACCAAATAGAAAATAAAGGTTCTTAATAGTCATCTACAACAAAATCCTAAATCAAAATTCTCCAAACATGGTTGATTATGCGTGAAAACTAGGAGTTCATGTGACAACTCTGCAATGTAGAATTAAAATTACGTTTTCATCGAACTCGACATTAACTCGATGGAAATTGAACATTTGTGAAAACCGATAGAAAATAAATGTTCTTAATAGTCATCTCCAACACAATACCAAATCAAAGTTCTCCAAACATGGTTGAATGTGAATAACAAATAGGAGTTTGCGTGACACAAATGCAACGTAGCCTTAAAATCAGATTTTGTTTGAACATGACATTTAATCAATGGAAATTCAGCATTGACGAAAACCGTAACAAAATAATTGTTCTTAATAGACATCTACAGTAGAATACTAAATCAAATTTCTCCAAACATTGTTGATTGTGGGTGAAAAATGGGAGCTCACATGACACAGCTGCAATGTAGCCTTAAAATCAACTTTTCATCGAACTCGACATTAAATATATGGAAATTGAACGTTCATGAAAACTAATAGAAAATAAAGGTTCTTTATAGTTATCTAAAAAATAATCCTAAATCAAAGTTCTCCAAATATGGATGATTGTGGGTGAAAAATGGGAGTTCATGTGACAAAACTAAAATGTAGCCTTCAAATCAGGATTTTGTGAAACTTGATTATGTGTCAAAAATGGGAGTTCACGAAAATTGAACATTTCATTAAAATAGATAGAAAATAAAGGTTCTTAATACTAAATCAATTTTCTCCAAACATGGTTGATTGTGTGTGAAAAATGGGAGTTCATGTGACAAAACTGCAATGTAACCTTCAAATCAGGTTTTCGTTAAACTTGACATTAAATCAAAAGAAGAACATTCACGAAAAATTGATAGAAAATAAAGGTTATTATTAGTCATCTACAACATAATCCTAAATCAAAATTGTCAAAACCTGGTTGATTGTGGGTGAAAAATGGGAGTTCGTGTCACAAAGATATAATGTAGCCTTAAAAAAGGGTTTCATGAAACTTGAAATTTAATCGATAGAAATTCAACATTCACGAAAACAAATAGAAAATAAAGGTTCTTAATAGTCATTTACAGCATAATCCTCAATAAAAATTCTCCAAACATGGTTGATTATGGATGGAAAATGGGAATTCATATCACACGTTCGCAACGTAGAATTAAAATTAGGTTTTCATCGAACTCGACATTAAATCGATAGAAAATAATTTTTCTTAATATTTATAAACAAAAGTTATCCAAGCATCATTCATTATTGGTGAAAAAGGGAGTTCGCGTGACACATCTGCAACGTACCCTTAAAAATAGGTTTTTGTCGAACTAAACATTAAATTGATGGAAATTCATCATTCACAAAAGTAAATAGAAAACAAACATTCTTAATAGTCATCTACAACACAATCCTAAATCAAATTTCTCCAAACATGGATGTTTGTGGGTGAAATAAGGATGTAGCCTTAAAATAGGGTTTTCGTCGAACTCGACATTAAATCGTTGGAAATTCCAAATTCACAAAAACTGAATGAAATTAAAGATTTTTAATAGTCATCTACAGCACAATCCTAAATCAAAGTTCTCCAAACATGGATGTTCGTGTGTGAAAATTTCATCTTCATGTGACACAACTGCAATAGTCATGTACAACATTTAAATCAAATTTTTACAATGATGGTTTATTGTGGGTGAAAAATAGAAGTTTTTTTGACAAAGATGCAATGTAGCCTTAAAATTAGGTTTCGTCGAACTCAACATTTAATCGATGGAAATTCAACATTCACAAAAACAAATATAAAATAAAGGTTCTTAATAGTTATCTACAACACAATACTAAATTAAAGTTCTCCAAACATGATTGATTATTTGTGAAAAATGGGAGTTCACATGACACATCTGCAACATAGTTTTAAAATCAATTTTTTGTGAAATTTGACATTAAACTGATGGAAATTCAACATTCGCGAAAACCGGTAGAAAATAAATCTTCTTAATAGTCATCTACAACACAATCTTAATAATATTTCCCCAATATGGTTGATTGTGGGTTTAGAATAGGAGTTTGCGTAACATAGCTGCAAGATAGCCTTCAAATCAAGTTTTTGCTAAACTCGACATTAAGTTGATGGAAATTCAACATTCTCGAAAACAAACAAAAATTAAAGGTTCTTAATAGTAATGTATAACATAATCTTAAATTAAAGTTCTCCAAAAAAGGTTGATTATGCTTGCAAAAAGAGAGTTCACATGACACGTCTGCAACATAGCCTTAAAATTAGGATTTTCGTCAAACTCAACATTAAATCAATGGAAATTAAATATTTATGAAAACCGATAGAAAAGAAAGGTTCTTAAAAGTCATCTAGAACACAATACTAAATCAAAGATTCCAAACATGGTTGATTGTGGGTGAAAATGCGAGTTCGCATGACATGCTGCAATGTGGACTTAAAATTAGGTTTTCATCGAACTCAACATTAAATCGATAGAAAATAAAGATTCTTAATAGTCATCTACAAAACAATCTTAAATTAAAGTTCTTCAAACATGGTTGATTGTGGGTGAGAAATGGGAGTTCGCATGTCACATCTGCAGCGTAGACTTAACATCAACATTCACGAAATCCAATAGATAGTAAATGTTCTTAATAGTCATCTACAACATAATACTAAATCAAAGTTCTCCAAAAATGGTGTATTGTGGGTGAAAAATGGGAGTTCGCGTGACAAAGGTGCAATGTAGCTTGAAAATCAGATTTTCGTTGAATTTGACATTTAATCGATTGAAATTCAACATTCACTTTTTTTTTTGAAAATAAAGGTTCTTAATAGTCATCAACAACATAATCCTAAATCAAAGTTCTCCAAACATGGTCGATTATGGGTGAAAAGAGGGAGTTCGTGTGACACATCTGCAACGTAGCCATAAAATTAGGTTTTTGTCAAACTTGATAATAAATCAATTGAAATTCAACACTAAAAAAAAACTGATAGAAAATAAAGTTTCATAATAACAACACAATAATAATTCAAATCTCTCCAAACATGGTTGATTTTGGGTGAAAAATATGAGTTTGCATAACACAACTGTAACATAAGCTTAAAATAAGGTTTTCGTTGAACTCGACATGAAATCAATGGAAATTCAACATTCATGAAAACCGATAGAAAATAAAGTTTCCTAATATTAATCAGCAACACAAACCTTAATCAAAGTTCTGCAAAAAGGGTTGATTGTTGGGAAAAAATAGGATTTTGTGTGACATAGTTGAAACTTAGCCTTAAAATCAAGTTTTCGCCGAACTCAACATTATATCGATGGAATATCAACATCCACGAAAACTAATAGAAAATAAAGGTTCTTAGTAGTCATCTACAACTTAATCCTAAATAGAAGTTCTTAGTATAAAATACGTCGAGAGATTAAAAAAAATTGAATAGGCACCTCAGGAAGGATATTTCTCGACGTATTTTATATATATTATTAAATATATATATGCTAGTAACAGTCGTGAGGCAACATGTAATATCTTAAATAAATTATTTTTATATTTATATATTTTATGTTAAATTAATATAATAATTAATATATTATAATATGATAGTATAATATTTGTAATTCAATTTTAAAAAATAATATATATAATTTAATATTTAAATTTTAAGTTAAAATATAAAACATATTTTTAGTATATTTATAATATTATAAAAAAA
The DNA here is from genome assembly GCA_007115665.2 of Sequoiadendron giganteum. NCBI lineage: Eukaryota > Viridiplantae > Streptophyta > Pinopsida > Cupressales > Cupressaceae > Sequoiadendron > Sequoiadendron giganteum. The sequence continues at coordinate 61,699 of VCHN02000019.1, forward strand.
TATATTATATCATCAATATTTAGTTAGGATTAGGGTATAGGTTAAGGTTAAGAGATATAGTTAAGGTTTGGGTTAGGTCTAGAGATATAGTTAAGGTTAGGGTTAGAGTTAATATATTGTTAGGATTGGGGTTAGGGTTAATATTAGGATGAGAGACATGGTTTGCATCAAAATTAGGGTTAGGGTTATCATCTAGATTAGCTTAGGATTAGGGTTTGGGTTAGCATGAGGATTAGGCTTACAATTAGGTTTAGGGTCAAGTTTAGGGTTAATAGATATAGTTAGGGTTCCAGGGTAATAATTGGGGTTAAGGTTATTAGAATTAGGGTTATAGTTATGTTTTGGATCAAACTTAGGGTTAGGATTATGGTTAGATTAGGGTTAAGAGATATAGTTAGGATTAGGGCTAGAGATATCGTTAGGGTTAGGGTTAGGGTGAGAAATATGATTAACATTATGATGAGGGTCAGGGTTCACATCAAAATTAGGGTTAGGGTTAACAATAGGATTAGGGTTACATTGTTGTTTTTAGTCAAGTTTAGGGTTAATAGATATAGTTAGGGTTGGGTTAATAATTGGGGTTAAGGTTATGAGGATTAGGGTTATAGTTATGTTCTCAATCAAGTTTAAGGTAAGGATTATGGTTAGGGTGGGGTTAAGAGATATAGTTAGGTTTAGGGTTTAGGTTAGGATTAGGGCTAGATATATAGTTAATCTTATGGTTAGGGCTAGAGATATAGTTAAGCTTATTAAACCCTAACATAAAATGAACACTCATTGAACTCTAACCCTAACCCTAATTGAAAACTTATCATAATTGGACTCTGAAAGTGTTCCTAATTAAACTCTAACCCTAATTTAACCTTAATCTAATTACTAATCCCAATTGAATTCTAACCTTAATCCTAATTGAATTCTAACCCTAACTTTGAAGACCATCTTAATCCTAACCCTAACCCTTACATGTTGATTGAATCCTAACTATAACCCTAACTCTAAATGATCCTCGATCCTAACCCTTTAATTGAATAATAAACCTAACTTTGATTATAACCCAATTTGAACCCCAATTGTAACCCTAACCCCATAATTATACTATAACCATAATTAAATATTTACCTTCATCGAACCATATACCTAACCTTAATTAAACTCTAACCATAATTTAAACCTAGCCCTAACCCTAATTAAACCCTATACCCAATCCTAATTGAACCTTAACCCTAATTAAAATGTAACCCATTAAATCTTAGCCATAGTTGAACCCTAGCTATAACTGAACCGTAAGCTTAAGTGAAGCCTAAACATACCTAACCTTGACCTTGACCTTGAATCCTAATTTAATCCCAACCCTAGCACTTAACACTATCCCTAATTAAAATCCTAAGTTTTATTGGAGAACCATAATCGTAACCTAACCTCATCCCTAATAATAACCCTAATCCTGAACCTTATCCTAATTCTAAACCTAACTTTAACTATAACCCTAATTTTAATTTTACTCCTAATCATAATTCTGACCCTATTTGTAAGCTTAATTCTAATCGACCCTAACTCTAATTGTAACCCTAACCCTAATTAAACCCTAAACCTATTTGAACCCTAACCCTAACATAACCTTGACACTAACACTAATTCTTCAAACCATAACCCTAACCAAACCTTAACATTAACACTAATCGAAACCTAACCCTAACCCTATTTGAACAGTAACCATAACCCTAGTTGAACCCTAACTGTAATTGAACCCTAACCCCAATTAAAATGTAACTCTAATTTAATATTAGCCCTAGTTGAACCCTAATTGTAATTGAACCCTAATCTTAAGTGAAGCCTAAACATACCTAACCCTGACCCTTACCCTGAACCCTAACTCTAACACTTAACAGTGACCCTAATTAAAATCCTAAGCTTTGTTGGAGAGGCCTAATTGTAACCCTAACTCTAAACTATAATTAAATCTAAAGCCTAATTGCACCCTAACACTAACACTAACCCTTACCCTAATTGAACCCTAAGCCTAAGCCTCATTGAACTTTAATTGAACCCTAATTCAAATCCTAATTGAATTGCAACTCTAACATTAAATGAACACTATCCATAAATTAGACTCTCACCATAAAAAAACTTAAAATCTAACCCTAATTTAATCCAAACCTTAATTGAACTCTAACCCTAACACTAACCCTACACTAATTGAACCCTAACTATAATTCGAACTTAAATTTAATTCTAATTGAATCCTAACCCTAATTGATTCTTACACCTAAACTTGATCATAACCCTATTTGAAACCCAGTTGTAAGCCTAACCCCAAGCTTTATAATAGAATATTACCCCTAATTGAATCCTAGTCGTGACCCTTACCCTAAATCTAACCCTACACTAATTGAACCCTAACTATAATTCGACCTTAAATTTAATTCTAATTATCCTAACCCTAATTGAATCTTACACCTAAACTTGATCATAACTATTTGAAACCCGGTTGTAACCCTAACCCCAAGCTTTATAATAGAATCTTACCCCTAATTGAATCCTAGTCATGACCCTTACCCTTACTTTAAGCATAATTAAACCCTAATGCTAACACTAATCCTAACCCTATTTGAACACTAACCTTAATTGAACCCTAACCTTCACTAATTGTACCTATAATTGAAGTCTAACCCTAATCCTACTCCAAAATATTATCCTAATTGAACTCTAAGTGTAATTAAACCCTTTCCAAAACCCTAATTTAACCCATGTATTTAAATTTTTGTGAGGTCTATTTATTTAGTATTTCTTATTGATTTCTATTTTAAATCTTCGTGCTTAAATATCTGATTTTTCTTAAATATTTTCTTTATTTATGTTTCATCTTTTCATTTATTTTTTATTTTTTATTAATTTATTTGATTTTTTTAATTTATTCAAATCTTTGTGGTCATTTTTTTATTTATCTTTTATATTTGATTTATTTATTTCATCTTTTAATTTATCTATGGTAAAGATTCTCAAATATTTTTTATTTATTTTTGTTTCTCTTTACTATTAAATCTCTTTGATTTATCTCTTTGGTTCTTTAATTTTTATTTATTTTTATCTTTGATTAGTTTATTTGATATTTTAATAAAATCTTTGTGATCAAATCTCTAATTTTCTTTTTTGATTGATTTATCCTGATCAAATCTTTGATTTCTTTTTGTGATCAAATATTTTTATCTATTTATTTAATTCATCTTTTAGTTTATTCAAATATCTAAATTATCTTTTATCTTTAATCTTTGATCTTTTAATTTTATTTATTTTTTAATCTTTGATTAGTTTATTTGATATTTTAATCAAATAGTTGAGATCAAATCTCTAATTTTTCTTTGTGATCAAATCTTATTTCTGATTTATTTATTTGATCTTTTTTAATTTATTCAAATTTGGTGATCATTTTTTAATTTATCTTTTATCTTTGATTTATTTATTTCATCTTTTAATTTATCTATGGTAAAGATTCTCAAATCTTTTTGATTTATCCTTTATTTCTGTTTACTATTAAATCTCTTTGATTTATCTTTTTCATCTTATAATTTATTTCTCTTTGATTTATCTCTTTAGTCTTTTAATTTTTATCTTTGATTAGTTTATTTGATATTTTAATTAAATCTTTGTCATCAAATCTCTAATTTTTCTGTATTTGATACTTTAATTTTGTGATCAAATCTCTAATTTTTCTTTTTGATTGATTTATCTTTGTGATGAAACTTTTGATTTCTCTTTGTGATCAAATATTTTTATTTATTTATTTAACTCATCTTTCATTTATTCAAATATTTGAATTATCTTTTTATCTTTGATTTATTTATTTGATCTTTAATCTATCTAAGATAAGGATTTTTATTTCATCTTTTCGATTTATCTTTTAATTTTTATTTATTTACTTGATCTTTTAGTTTATGTATGGTAAATATATATTCAAATATTTGTGATTTATGTTCAATTTTTTCTTTTGATCAAATTTTTTTTATTTATTTTGTGATTTATCTTTGATTTCTTTTTTGACCAAATCTCTTTGATTTGATTTTTTTGTTTCATCAAATCTCTTAATCTCTTTGATTTTGATTTTTGAAAATATTTTAAAATATAATTCCAATTATATTTTATTGTCTTAAATTGAAGAAAACTAAATAATTTTTCCAATTTAAATTATCAAAATATTATCCAAAAAATATATTCTTGTCTCATGGATGATATTTTAAATTATTGGTCTTCTAAATTTAAAGACATATTGTAAAACTAATAATTGAAAGACAAACATTATTTTATCAATATATAGAACCATAATAGATAAAAATAAAAGAAACTTAGTATAACAATTGGCAAGTAATTTAATTCCCATCTAAATTGTCCTTCAAATTTAATTTGCAATATGACAAGTAATAGTCTTTGTGTTAGTTGCAACAAAATAGTGGTAAGACACTTCAACACATTAAAATTGTTTTTTAACCTAGCCCAAAATGCATTAATACAATTGGTCCAAACCCACAACAACAAATATTCTCTACATATTTTCTTAGATTTTTCATCATTGTAATTTTTTAAAATTTATAATTCAATACACACATAAAATTAGAACTAATCAGTAAATAACACTTTTTTAATTTGACTTTAAAATAAATTTTCTCAACAACACCAATTAAAAAATGACTCTAATCTCATTTATCAAACCATAATTAACAGAAAGAGAGATGATATTATTGTTTGGTCTATTTTAAAGTGCAAAATCCTTTTATGAATGAATTTAACAAATGATTGAATATGGAGAAAGGTCTCATTTCTGTTAAAATTGTTATGTTCATTAACAACATATTTGAGTTCTATTGAAGAATGTATATTTATGGTTAATATTGAATTCTAAATCAGTAGATTTGCAGTTACCATCTGATAATCTTGTAAGTAAATCTATATAAAAAAATATATAGAATAATAATAAATCAAAAAGAATATAGAAGGAGCGCAGCCTCCCAACCCTAGCCGCGCCTTCCCTATTAAGGCTGACCACTCACACCTTGCATTCTGGCGTGTTGCCCTAAATTTCAGGGAAGATCCCTGCAAGTGCACATTTAGGCGTTAATATAAATGAGTAAGTGTGAGAACTAAAATTATAATTAAATATTTGATTAATAAATTTAAGAAAATTTAAATAAAATAGAAAACTAAATCATACATTAAAATAAAAAATCACAGACAGCTAACTTTTTATGGAGACTCCAAAAATTCCTAAATAAACTATGGCGAATGCACTCTACGCACATTTATTTGCAAGAAATGAAAATGCCAAGCCAAAAGATTAATTACAGAACTTGGAGAAAATTATTTTTTCTATTTTTTTAGAACAATGACATAGCATTGAAGATCTTGTAACAAGGAGTGTACCTGGTAAAGGAATGGTAACCTTCCAGCGCTTTATTTATGTCTGCAAATTTTCTTCACATGTTCCCATCAAATTGAAAACATAAGATAGTCCTCAGATGTCCATTGCAAGAAACATATTAGACAACCAGCAGCAGCAGGAGAGGTATCCACCATCAACCACCTACAATTAATAATTATGCATAAAAGAATTCCATTTTACTCAGAAATATCACCGAATATTATGCTCAAACAGGCAACGCTAGCATAAAGAGGGGAAGATAAATCGTCTCAAATAGGAACTCTAGCTTCAGCGCTAGACAAATATAAAGCAGATTTCAAACTCGGTTATGGATCGCATGAATCTTGCCTCCCTTGTAAAATCTATAACAGCAGCCAAAAATAAGTGCATGTTGTCTGGATTGCTAAGCAAGAAACGAATTTAAATACAGAAAATCTTTTAAGCACGAAACTTTCATGTAACGGTTGCATGCGCTAAAACAGGACTGACAGAATCTTCAAATTTTCACATCATCTTCCTCTTCCTCGGATACTGGCAACTGGCAACGGCTACAAGAGAACGGTTACAAAATATTTATTGAAGACGTTTCTGATATATAAATTAATTTTGTGGCTCTTACATGAATACTGGCAGTTGTCTGTCAATTTTTTTTTAAATGATAAAAATGTTAATCAAGATTTTGCTGTACGATGAAATTAATATTATTTTTTAAGATGGTGGCTATATCTTAGTCACAATATTGATATTATTGACTTACCAACATTATTAATATATAATTCTTCAAAACAATAATCATATTATTATTTATTCTTAATTTATTGTGAGTTGAACTTAAAATCATATTGAAGTGTAACTAATCTGTATTTACTATATTACAATTACTAATATTAATACCCAATAAATATTACTGTTTATTATCTCATCATATTATTCTTGTCATTGTTAATGTATTTATGACTTTTAAATCTCATGATATTATATTTTTCATTTTATGACTTTTAACATTCATATGGATGCTTTCATTTACAGCAAGTTTATACTTTGAAATAACATTATTACCTTTATAATTAAAAATGTCTTTGATATCCTCATATCCCAGCATTAATAGTATAGTGGGTTAATACTTACCAGTGCCTGTAAATGTATTAAATAGCTTTATTGATTGAGAGCGTCAAAATTTATTGCCTTAATTCTTATTGGAGTCCATTATAAAATTTACTCAAGCGCTTATATGGGAAGATTAAGATTCAAATAGAATAAATAATAAATAAAAATAAAAGAAACCGTAAAATCTAGCTATATTATAATACAAGGTTAACCTAAATTTCACTCTCTCTTCACGCTTCATTTCCCTTCTCATGCAAGAGGCGTTTAGCGTAGCAGCAATGAGTAGGCGAAGCCGCCGATTTTCATGCTGGGCTCTTCTCGGTTCGCTCGCCGTTACTAGGGGAATCCTGGTAAGTTTCTTTTCCTCCGGTTAGTGATATGCTTAAACTCAGCGGGTATTCACGCCTGACTTGGGGACGCGACAAGGGACCAACATGCCCGCACAATGGCGGGCAACCGTAGCCCAATTAGAGTTCCACACTTGGCCTCGCCCGCCCTGCGCAAACCAACACCGACCCACATGGGCCACCACTCGTCGCGACAAGGCAACGGACCTCGTGCTCATTTCAGCCGACCACACCTCTGGTGGGCACGAACGACCATCTCCGCTCCTCCGATCGAGAGGGCAATTTGAAGTGCGACGCCCAACCAGACGTGCCCTTGGCCGAAGCCTCGGGCGCAACTTGCGTTCAAAGACTCGATGATTCATGGGATTCTGCAATTCACACTAAGTATCGCATTTCGCTACATTCTTCATCGTGGCGAGAGCCGAGATATCCTTTGCCAAGAGTCGTGTTTTAATTTTTCATATTTTCTGGCGACCAAAAATGCTCAAGGCATTTAGGCCGCACTCCATTCTTTGGATTTCTTGGTGCGGGTCACACCGACGTGTAGGGTGTTGACTCTATCGATCCGCCAATGCCCCGAGGTCGAGAGGCAGTGACTCTATAGAAGGAGACATTGGTGGCACACTATGAAATCATTTCCCTTCTCATGCAAGAGGCGTTTAGCGTAGCAGCAATGAGTAGAGCAAATCAGAGGTGGAGAACACTATGAAATCTGAAAAATTTGTGCAATAAACTATAGTTTGAAGAGCATGAAGGTCAAGGTGTGCCACAGGGGTTTGCTGACCATAGTCATTGGCTTGTATGATGCTGGCAAGGGTTCTGTATTTGTCCTGATCAAAGAATATATTTTTATTATAATATTATAAATTATATTTTAACTTAACATTTAAATATTAAATTATATATATTATTTTAAAAAATTGAATTACACTATTATACTATGATATGATAATATATTAACTATTATAATAACTTAATAAAAAATATATAAATATATAAATAATTTATTTAAGACATTACAAGTTGCGTCGTGACTGCTACTAGCATATAAATAAAAATAAATAAAAAATGAAAAGATTAAATAAATCAATCAAAGATAAAATTGAATGAAAACATCAAATAAATAAATAAAAGATATTTTATTGCAAAGATATGAAAATATTTACTAATATGTTCAAGATTTAAAAATAAATTGAAAAATTCAATAAATAAATCAAAGAGATTTTATCAGAAATAAAATTCAGCCACAATCAACCATGTTTGGAGAACTTTGATTTATGATTGTCTTGTAGATGACTATTAAGAAACTTTATTTTTTATCAGATTTCGTGAATTTTGAATTTCCATTGATTTAATATCGAGTTCAATGAAAACGTGATTTTAAGGCTACTTGTAGGTTTGTCACGTGAACTGCCATTTTTCACCCACAATCAATCATGTTTGGAGAACACTGATTTAGGATTGTGTTGTAGATAACTATTAAGAACCTTTATTTTCTATCATTTTTCGTGAATGTTGAATTTCCAACGATTTAATGTCTAGTTTGACGAAAACCTGATTTAAAGTCTATGTTGCGGTTGTCTCTCTCTAACTCCAATTTTCCAACCACAACCAATCATTTTTGGAGTAATTTTATTTAGTATCGTGTTGTAGATGACTATTAAGAACATTTATTTTATATAAGTTTTAATGAATGTTTAATTTCCATCGATTTGATGCCGTGTTGGATTAATACCTGATTTTAAGGTGTAAGAGTGTGAATTTCCACCCCTAACACAAATTCCCTTTTTGCCCCATTGTACTTTACAAAACCTAAGGTAGAGGCTTAATTCCACTTAAGCCCGCTATCCACATCACACTTTTCACCTTGTTTGCCTGTCGAGGATGCCCACGCAGCTCGGTTACATCCCTGGCAGAAGCTTGCGGCTAGAGATTGTAGAAATGTTACACTCTCGATTGGGAGTTAACTTGTAACACCCCTCTTTGGCTGGTCAACCCGAATATGGTTGTTTTCATCTCCTTTCCTTCATATTCTTCTTTCTCTCATCCATTCTCATGTTTGGAAAAACTTTGGACAGAGTTTGGCAGGATATTGGATCCACTCTCTCCATTTCTATTCATCCATTCAAGCTTTTTAGCAGCACTTTTCACTCCATCAAAGCAATCGACCACTCCATCACACCGGTAGTGCAAGCAGAAGCTAAACACCATCACAACAAAGGCTTGAGTTCTTCTCATTCACTCCTCCACAAGCCTTATGCACTTTGGACAGAGGTGGTAAGCACAGACTTTATTGTAGTGTCTTTTGTTTAAATAGCTTGTATTCTTTCCTTCATCTCTATTTCTATCATTGTAAACTTGGTTGTTCATGGAGGTGGAAACACCAAAATGGGGGTCTGACTGAGTCAGGCCCCCTAAACAAGCCTAACATTCCCCCTTTTTTTCTGATTGTAGGTGGAGAGACCTTGGAGCAAGCTGACGAGAAGACTATTGTGCGAAGTCATCTTCGTCACCCTTGCGGTAATATACTTCCATTATCACATTAATATATACTTTTCATACTTCTTGATCTTACTCTGTCATTCTAGAAGCTTCTAAACTAGGTCGTTGGTCTGCATTTTAGAGTTTAACTTTGTCTCTATGGTTTTTTGGCCGTACAGATGCCAGCACACCTACGAGATTCTAGCGAGCTACTTTCCTCAAATAGGTATACCTAAGATGCAATCTTGACTCTGGAAAGTGACTCGTCTAGTCTCCCTTCAACTCTAGGGATTACAGAGTGATCGGAGGACACGTAGTCTTCATCATTCTCATCCCTTCTATCCTAACCATCCTTTAAGTCGCAATAACTTAGGACAGTCTTTCCGCTCTTGGCCTTTCATGATCTGGGGCCTTGCAGTGGTTGGTCCTCCTCTCTTACATAAGGCTATGTTGCAACCGTCTCATGTAAAATCTCATTTCTCATCCACAATCAACCATATTTCATGAACTTTGATTTAGGATTATGTTGTAGATAACTGAGAGAGAGAGATAGAGAGGGTTTAGGGAGAGAAGGGGAGAGGTGGTGAGGGAGAGAGAGAGAGGGAGAGGGAAGGGTATGTTGTAGCCGTGTCATGTGAAATCCCATTTTTCACCAACAATCAACCATGTTCAGAGAACTTTAATTTGGATTTTATTGTAGATGACTACTAAGACACTTTATTTTATGTCGGTTTTTGTGAAAGTTGAATTTCTATCGATTTAATGTCAAGTTCCACGAAAACCTAATTTTAAGGGTACTTTGCAGACGTGTCAGGCGAACTCCCATTTTTCACACGCAATCAACCAAATTTGGAGAACTTTGATATAGGACTGTATTGTAGATGACTATTAAAAACCTTGATTTTATATCATTTTTTATGAATGTTGAATTTCCATCGATTTAATGTTCAGTTTGACCTAGTCCTAGTTTTAAGGCTATGTTGCTGATTTGTCAAGCAAACTCCCATTTTTCAACCATAATCAACAATGTTTGGAGAACTTTCATTTAACATTGTGTTGTAGATGACTATTAAACAAATTTATTTAATATCATTTTCAGTGAATGTTAAATTTCCATTGATTTAATGTTGAGTTTGACTAAAACCTGATATTAAGGCTATGTTTCAGATGTGTCAAACAAACTCCCATCTTTCACCTACAATCAACCATGTTTGGATAGCTTTGATTTAAGATTGCGTTGATGATGACTATTAAGAATCTTTATTTTTTATCAATTTTCATGAATGTTCCATCAATTTAAAGAGCAGTTCGGCGAAAACCTTATTTTAAGGCTACATTCCAGTTGTGTAACGCAACTCACATTTTTTACCTAAAACATCCATGTTTGGAGAAATTTGATTTAGGATTGTGTTGTAGATGACTATTATGAACCTTTATTTCTATCGTTTTCGTGAATGTTCACTTTCATCGATTTAATGTCGAGTTCGAGGAAAATCTGATTTTAAGGATACGTTGCAGTTGTGTCACACGAACTCCAATGTTTCACCGAAAATCAATCATTTTTGGAGAACTTTGATTTAGTATTGTGTTGTAGATGACTATTAAGAAACATTTAATTTCTATCGATATTCGTCAATGTTTATTTTCCATCGATTTAATGTCGAGTTCTAGGAAAGCCTAATTTCAAGGCTATGTTGCAGCTGTGTCAGCGGAACTCCTATTTTTCACTCATAATCAATCATGTTTAGAGAACTTTGATCTAGGATTATGTTGTAGATGACTATTAAAAATTTTTATTTTCTATTCGTTTTTGTCAATGTTCAAGTTTTATCAATTTCGATGAAAACCTAATTTTAAGGCGTTGCAGCTATGTCATGTGAACTCCCATTTTTCACCCACAATCAACAATGTTTGGAGAACTTTGATATAGGATTGTGTTATAGATTACTATTAAAAAGATTTATTTTCTATCAGTTTTCATGAATTTACTTCGATTTAATGTCGAGTTTCATGAAAACCTAATTTTAAAGTTAAGTTGCAACTATGTCATGCGAACTCCAATTTTTCACCGACAATGAATCATGTTTGCAAAACTTTGATTTAGTATTCTGTTCTAGATGACTATTAAGAACTTTAATTTTCTATCAGTTTTAGTGAATGTTGAATTTCCATTGATTTCACATTGAGTTCAACAAAAACCTAATTTTAAGGCTACTTTGCAGATGTGTCACGTGAACTCCCATTTTTCACCCATATTAAACCCATGTTTGGAGAACTCCGATGTAGGATTGTGTTGTACATGACTATTAAGAACCTTAATTTTCTATCAGTTTTCGTTAATGTTCAATTTCGATCAATTTAATGTCGAGTTTGATGAAAACCTGATTTTAAGTCTACATTACAGTTGTTTCACACAAACTCCCATTTTTCAGCCACAATAAATCATGTTTGGAGAATTTTAATTTAGCATTGTGTTTTACATGACTATTAAGAACCTTTATTTTCTATCGATTTTTGTGAATGTTGAATATCCATCGATTTTATGTCGAATTCGACAAAAAACATGATTTTAACCCTACATTGCAGCTATGTCACATCAAATCCAATTTTTAACCCGCAATCAACCATGTTTGGAGAACTTTGATTTAAAATTGTGTTATAGATGACTATTAAGAACTTTTATTTTCTATCGGTTTTTGTGAATTTTTAATTTCCATCGATTTAATGTCTAGTTTGATGAGAACCTGAATTTAAGGCTACATTGTAGATGTGTCAAGTGAACTCTCATTTCTCACACATAATCAACCATGTTTGGATAAATTTGATTTATGATTGTGCTGTAGATGACTATTAGGAACCTTTGTTTTTTATCAATTTTTGTGAATGTTGAATTTCCATTGATTTAATATCGAAATCGATTAAAACCTGATTTTAAGGCTATGTTACACCTGTGTGACACAAACTCTCATTTCTCACCTAGGATTACCATGTTTATAGAAATTTGATTTAGGATAATGTTGTACATGACTATTAAGAACCTTTAATTTCTATTGGTTTTCGTGAATGTTGAACTTCCATCTATTAAATGTTGAATTCGACGAAAATTTAATTATAAGGCTACGTTGCAGCTTTGTCACGCAAACCCCCATTTTTCACCAACAATCAATCATATTTGGAGAACTTTAATTTTGGATTGTCTTGTAGATGACTATTAAACACCTTTATTTTCTATCAGTTTTGTGAATATTTAATTTCCAAAGATTTAATGTCGAGTTCGACAAAAACCTAATTTTAAGGCTACGTTGTAGACGTGTCATGCGATTTCCCTTTTTTGACCCATAAACAACCATGTTTGAAGAAGTTTGATTTAGGATTTTTTTGTAGATGACTATTAATATTCTTTCTTTTCTATTGGTTTTCATGAATGTTGAATTTCCATCGATTAAATGTCATTTTTCACGAAAACCTTATTACAAGGCTACGTTGTAGCTTTTTCATGCAAACTTTTAATTTTAAGGCGATGTTGCAAATTTGTCACAAAAACTCCCATTTTTCACAAATAATCAACCATGCTTGGAGAATTTTGGTTTATGATTATGTTTTTGATGACTATTATGAACCTTTATTTTCTGTTGGTTTTTGTGAATGTTGAATTTCCTTCGATTTAATGTCAAGTTGAAACAAAAACCTGATGTTATGGCTATGTTGCAGCTTTGTCACGAGAACTCCCATTTTTCACCCACAATCAACCATGTTGGAGAACATTTATTTTGGATTGTGTTATAGATGACTATTAGGAACCTTTCTTTTCTATAGGTTTTCATAATACTCAACTACAAAACATTCGTAAATCAAAGTTCTCCAAACATAACTGATTGTGGGTGAAAAATGGGAGTTCGGGTCACATAGCTACAATGTAGCCTTCAAATAAGGTTTTCATCAAACTCGACATTAAATTGATCAAAATTCAACATTAACATTTAATCAATAGAAAATAAAGGTTCTTAATTGTCATGTACAACACAATCCTAAATCAGAGTTCTCGAAACATGGTTGATTATGGGTGAAAAATGGGATTTAGTGTGACACATCTGCAATGTAGCCTTGATATTAGGATTTTGTTGAACTCAACGTGAAATCAATAGAAATTCAACATTCACAAAAAGTGATAGAAAATAAAGGTTATTAATAGTCATCTACAACACAATACTAAATCAAAGTTATGCAAACATGGTTCATTATGGGTGAAAAATGGGAGTTCGCATAGCATAGTTGCAACGTAACATTAAAATTAGGTTTTTGTCAAACTCAACATTAAATCGAAGGAAATTAAACTTTCATGAAAATTGATAGTAAACAAAGGTTTTTAAATGCAATCTACAACACTATCCTAAATCAAAGTTCACGAAAAATGGGAGTTCGCATGACACAGCTGCAATATAGCCAAACATGACACAATACTAAATCAAATTTCTCCAAACATGGTTGATTATAGGTGAGAAATTGGAGTTCTTGTGACACAGCTGCAATATAGCCTTAAAAATAAGATTTTCGTGGAACTCGGCCTTAAATCGATGGGAATTCAACATTCACAAAAATCAATAGAAAATAAAGGTTCTTAATAGTCATCTACAACTCAATCCTGAATCGAAGTTCTCCAAACATGATTGATTGTTTGTGAAAGATGGGATTTCATGTGACACAGCTGCAACGTAACCTTAAAATCAAGTTTTCGTCAAACTCGATATTAAATGAATGGAGATTTAACATTCACAAAAACTGATAGAAAATAAAGGTTCTTAATATTTATCTACAACACAATCCTAAATCAAAGTTCTCCAAACATAGTGGATAATGGGTGAAAAATGGAAGTTCGCATGACATAGTTGTAGCATAGCCTTAAAATCAAGTTTTCTTCGATCTCGACATTAAATCAATGGAAATTGAGCATTCACGAAAACTGATAAAAAATAAAGGTTTTTAATAGTCATCTACAACACAATCCTAAATCAAAATTCTCCAAACATAATTCATTGTGGCTATAAAATACGAGTTCATGTGGCATAGTTGCAACATAGCCTTTAACTCAGGTATTTGTTGAACTCGACATTAAATCGATGAAAATTAAACATTCATGAACACCAATACAGAATTAAGGTTCTTAATAGTCATCTGCAACACAATCCTAAATCAAAGTTCTCCAAACAAGGTTGATTATGGTTGACAAAATGGGAGATCCCATGACACAGCTGCAACTAGCCTTGAAATAGGGTTTTCGTTGAACTCGACATTAAATCGCTAGAAATTCAACATTCACAAAAAGTGCTAGAAAATAAAGGTTCTTAGGAGTTATCCACAACACAATCCTAAATCAAATTTATCCAAACATGGTTGATTGTGGGTGAAAAATGGGAACTCGCATGACATAGCTGCAACATAGCCTTCAAATTAGGGTTTTGTCGAACTCGACATGAAATCGATGGAAATTCAATATTCAAAAAAATAGATAGAAAATAAAGGTTCTTAATAGTTATCTACAACACAATCTGAAATAAAATTTCTCCAAACACGGTTCATTGTGGGTGAAAAATGGGAGTTTGTGTGACAAACTTGCACCGTATCCTTAAAATTAGGTTTTCATCGAACTCGACATTAAATTGATGGAAATTCAACATTCACGAAAACCCATAGAAAATAAAGGTTTCTTAATAGTCATCAAAAATAAAATCCTAAGTCAAAGTTATCCAAACATGGTTGATTGTGGGTGAAAAGGGGATTTCGTGTGACACTGATGCAATGTAGTCTTAAAATTAGGTTTTTCCCGAACTCTACATTAAATCGTAGGAAGTTCAACATTCATGAAAACTGATAGAAAATAAAGGTTCTTAATAGTCACTACAACATAATCCTAAATCAAAGTTCTCCAAACATGGTTGACTATGTCACAATATTATTATCCAATAGTAAGTGGAGAGTAAATAAAGATATGATCCATCTACCAATGATTTAAATATTGATATAATATAAAAAAATATTGGATTATTAATAATATTATTATCCAGATTTACACTTAAATAAATATATATAAAATTAATAAATATATTAATATATAAAGGATTGGCAAATGAATAATGCCATTATCATTAAAGGATAATTGTTGGTACTATCCATAAAGAGGATAATACTATAATCAATAGATGAATGGAATGGTGATAATAATGTGTGAGGTTTAAGTAATAATCTTAGTATAACATAGTCTAGGAGGTAATAATATTATTGAAGATTCAATTGTGGGTTTATTAAAATCAGGTTTTCGTCGAACTCGACATTTAATCGATGGAAATAAGACATTCACAAAAGCCAATAGAAACTAAAGGTTCTTAATAGTCATCTACAACATAATTCTAAATCAAAATTCTCCGAACATGGTTGATAATGTGTGAAAAATGGGAGTTTGCATGACACATCTTCAACGTAGCCTTGAATTTAGGTTTTTATTAAACTCAACATTAAATCGATGGAAATTGAACATTCATAAAAACTGATAGAAAATAAAGGTTCTAAATACTCATCTATAACATAATTTGAAATCAAAGTTCTCCAAACATAATTGATTGTGCATGAAAATTGGAGTTTGCGTGACAAAGCCGCAACATAGCATTAAAATCAGGTTTTCATCAAACTTGACATTTAATCTATGAAAACTTAACATTCATGAAATTTGACAGAAAATAAAGAATCCTAAATCAAAGTTCTCCAAACAAGGTTGATTATGTGTGAAAAAAGCTTGTTCGAGTGACATCGCTACAATGTAGTGTTAAAATTAGGTTTTCGTCGAACTTGAGATTAAATCGATGGAAATCCAACATTAACAAAAATCAAAATAAAATAAAGGTTCTTAATAGTCATTTACAACATAATACTCAATCAAAGTTCTCCAAAGGTGGTTCATTTTTCATGAAAAATGGGAGTTCGTGTAACACATCTGCAATGTAGCCTTAGAATTAGGTTTTCCTCGAACACGACATTAAATTGGTGGAAATTCAACATTCACAAAAACTAATAGAAAATAAAGGTTCTTAATAGTCATCTACAATACAATCCTAAATCAAACTTCTCCAAACATGGTTGATTTCGTGTGAAAAATGCAAGCTCACATGATATAGTTGCAATGTAGCCCTAAAATCGGGTTTTCGTCACACTCGACATTAAATTGATGGAATTTCAACATTAACAAAAATTGATACAAAATAAAGGTTTCTAATAGTCATCCAAAACACAATCCTAAATCAAAATTCTCCAAACGTGGTTGATTGTGGGTGAAAAATGGGAGTTCACGTGACAAAGATGCAACTTAGCTTTAACAAACTCGACATTAATTTGACGAAAATTCAGCATTCAAAAAAACCAATAGAAAATAAAAGTTCTTAATAGTGATCTACAATATAATCCTAAATCAAAGTTCTCAAAATCATGGGTTATTATGGGTCAAAAATGGGAGTTTGTGTGACAGAATTACAATGTAGCCTTAAAATCATGTTTTTGTCAATCTCGACATTCAATCTTTGGAAAACTCCCATTAACGAAAATTGATAGAAAATAAAGTTTCTTAATAGTCATCTACAATACAATTCTAAATAAAATTTCTCCAAACATGGTTGATTGAGGGTGAAAAATGGGAGTTAGCTTGACAAAACTAGGGCATAGCATTAAAATCAGGGTTTTGTCAAACTCGACATTCAATCTTCGGAAAACTCCCATTATTGAAAACTGATAGAAAATGAATGTTCTTATTAGTCGTCTACATCACATTCCTAAATAAAAGTTCTCCAAATATGGTTTATTGTGGGTGAAAATGGGAGTTCGTGTGACATTAGCTGCAATATAGCGTTAAAATCAGGTTTTCGTCGAACTTGACATTTAATCTATGGAAAACTCCTATTCACGAAAACTGATAGAAAATGAATGTTATTAATAGTCGTCTACAACACATTCCTAAATAAAAGTTCTCCAAACATGGTTGATTGTGGGTGAAAAATGGGAGTTCGTGTGACATAGCTGTCATGTAGCATTAAAATCAGGTTTTCATCAAACTCGACATTTAATCTGTGGAAAACTCCCATTCACGAAAACTGATAGAAAATGAATTTTCTTAAAATCACGGGAGTTTGTTTGACAAAGTTGCAATGTAGCATTAAAATCAGGTTTTCATCGAACTCAACATTTAATCTACGGAAACTCCCATTCACGAAAACTAATAGAAAATGAATGTTCTTAATAGTCATCTGCAACACAATCCAAAATAAAAATTCTCTAAACATGGTTGATTATGGGTGAAAAATGGGAGTTCGCATGACATAGCTGAAATGTAGCATTAAAAGTAGGTTTTCGTCGAACTCGACTTTTAATCTATGGAAACTCCTATTCACGAAAAATGATAGAAAATGAATGTTCTTAATAGTCATCTACAACACAATCCTAAGTAACAGTTCTCCAAACATGGTTGATTGTGGGTGAAAAATGGGAGGTCGTGTGACATAGCTATAACATAGCCTTAAAATCAAGTTTTCTTGAATCTCGACATTAAATCGATCGAAATTCAACATTCACGAAAACTAATAGAAAATAAAAGTTCTTAATAATCGTCTACAATAAAATCCTTAATTAAAGTTATCCAAACATGGTTGATTGTGGGTGAAAAATGGGAGTTCGTGTAACACATCTGCATCGTAATGTTACAATAACGTGTTCGTCAATCTTGACATAAAATCTATGGAAATTCAACATTCACGAAAATCGATAGAAAACAAGGGTTTTGAATAGTCATCTACAACACAATCCTAAATCAAAGTTATCCAAACATGGTTCATTGTCAGTGAGAAATGGGAGTTCACATGATAGCTACAACGTAGCATTAAAATCATGTTTTCATTAAACTCGAGATTAAATCGATGAAAATTCAACATTCGCGAAAACTGATAGAAAATAAAGGTACTTAATGATCTACAAGACAATCCTAAATAAAAGTTCTCCACACATGGTTGATTATAGGTGAAAAATGGGAATTCGTCTGACAAATCTATAAGGTAGCCTTAAAATTAAATCGATAGAAATTTAACATTCATGAAAACTGATAAAAAATAAAGGTTCTTAATAGTCGTCTACAACATTGCAACGTAGCCTTAAAATTAGGTTTTCGTCAAAACAACATTAAATCGATGAAAATTGATAGAAAATAAACGTTATTAATAGTCATCTACAACACAATCCTAAATCAAAGTTATCCAAACATGGTTGATTGTGGGTGAAAATTGATAGTTCACGTGACACGGCCGCAACATAGCCTTAAAATCATGTTTTCATTAAACTCGAGATTAAATCGATTGAAATTCAACTTTCACGAGAACTGATAGAAAATAAAAGTACTTAATGATCTACAAGACAATCCTAAATAAAATTTCTCCACACATGGTTGATTATAGGTGAAAAATGGGAGTTCGTCTGACAAATCTATAAGGTAGCCTTAAAATTAAATCAATAGAAATTTAACATTCATGAAAACTGAATGTTGAATTTCCATTGATTTAATGTCGAGTTCAACGAAAACTTTATTTTAAGGCTAAGTTCGAGCTGTGTCATGTGAATGTTGAATTTCCATCGATTTAATGTCAAATTCGACAAAAACATTATTATAAGGCTACATTGTAGCTTTGTCCCCCAAACTCCAATTTTTCACTCACAATCAACTAATTTTAAAGAAATTTGATCTAGGTTTTTGTTGTAGATGACTATTAAGAGCCTTGATTTTCCATCGGTTTTTGTGAATGTTGAATTTCCCTCGATTTGATTTCAAGTTCTATAAAAAACTGTATTTTAAGGCTACATAGCAGTTGTGTCACGTGAACTCCTATTTTTCACCCACAATCAACCATGTTTCGAGAAAATTGGCTTAGGATTGTGTTGTATATGAGTATTAAGAACCTTTATTTTCTATCAATTTTCATGAATGTTCAATTTCTATCAATGTAATGTCAATTTCAAGAAAAAACCAAATTTTAAGGCTATATTGCAGCTATGTCATGCGAACTCCTTTTTATCACCCATAATCAACCATGTTTTGAGAACATTGATTTAGGATTAATTTGTAGATAACTACTAAGAACCTTTAATTTTCTATCAGTTTTCATGGATGTTGATATTCCATCGATATAATGTCGAGTTCAGTGAAAACTTGATTTTAAGGCTACGTTGCAACTGTGTCACACGAACTCCTATTTTCCCCCAATAATCAACCCTGTTTGGAGAAGTTTGATTAAGGTTTGTGTTGCTGATGACTATTAAGAACCTTTATTTTCTATCGGTTTTCATGAATGTTGAATTTCCATTGATTTAATATCGAGTTCATCGAAAACCTTATTTTAAGGCTACGTTATAGCTGTGTTATGCAAAATCCTATTTTTCACCCACAATCAGCCATGTTTATAGAACTTTGAATTAGTATTGTTTTGTAGATGATTATTAAGAAAATTTACTTTCTATCAGTTTTTTGTGAATGTTGAATTTTGATTGATGTAATATCGAGTTGGACAAAAACCTAATTTTATGGCTACGTGGCAGATGTGTCACACAAACTCCCTTTTGTCACCCATAATCGACCATGTTTGGACAAATTTGATTTTAGATTATGTTTAAGATGACTATTAAGAACCTTTATTTTCAAAAAAAATCGTGAATGTTGAATTTCCATCGATTAAATGTCAAATTCGACGAAAATCTGATTTTAATGCTACATTGCAGCTTTGTCACACAAACTGTAATTTTTCACGCACAATCAATCACGTTTGGAGAAATTTGAATTAGGATTGTGTTATAGATGACTATGAAGAACCTTTATTTTTTATCAGTTTTTCGTGAATGTTGAATTTCCTTCGATTTAATGTCGAGTTTGACAAAAACCTTGTTTTAAGGCTAAATTGTAGCTTCGTCATTCGAACTGCCATTTTTCACCCACAATCATCTATTTTTTGGAAATTTTGGAGTTAGTATTGTGTTGTAGATGACTATTATGAACCTTTATTTTGTATCGATTTTCGGGAATGTTAAAGGATCATCGATTAAATATCGAGTTCAACGAAAACCTGATTTTAAAGCGCTATGTTGCAGCATTGTCACGTCAACTCCCATTTTTCAACCACAATCAACAATGTTTGGAGAACTTTAAATTAAAATTGTGTTGTAGATGAATATTAAGAACCTTTAAATTCTATCAGTTTTGTGAATATAAAACTTCTAATGATTTAATGTTGAGTTCAACGAAAACCCGATTTTAAGTCTACTTTGCAGCTGTGTCACGCAAACTGCCATTTCTCACCTACAATCAACCATGTTTGATGAAATTTGATTTTTTATTATGTTTCAGATGACTATTATGAACTTTATTTTCTATACGTTTTCTGGAATATTGAATTTTCATTGATAAAATGTCAAGTTTGCCAAAACCTTATTTTAAAGCTACATTGCATCTTTGTTATGCGAAATCCCATTTTTCACCCACAATCAACCATGTTTGGAGAACTTTGATTTAGTATTATGTTGTAGTTGACTATTAAGAACATTTATTTTCTATTGGATTTTGTGAATTTAAATTTGTTTCGGTTTAATGTCGATTGTGACAAAAACCTGATTTGAAGACTACATTGCAGATTTGTCACATGAACTCGCATTTTTAGCCTAGAATCATCCATATTTGGAGAACTTTGATTTAGGATTGTTTTTTAGATGACTATAAAGAACCTTTATTTTCTATTAGTTTTCATGAAAATACAATTTCCATCTATTTAATGTCGAGTTCGACGAAAAGTTAATTTTAAGGCTATGTTGCAACTGTGTCATGTGAACTCCCATTTTTCCCCCACAATCAACATTGTTTGGAGAAATTTGATTTAGTATTGTAATGTAGATGACTATTAAGAACAATTATTTTGTTACTCCTATTTTTATTCACAATCAACTATGTTTGGAGAACTTTGATTTAGTATTGTGTTGTAGATGACTATTAATAAACTTTATTTTCTATTAGTTTTTGCGAATGTCCAATTTCCATCGATTTAATGTCGAGTTTGATGAATACCTAATTTTAATTCTACATTGCAGACTTGTCACGCGAACTCCCAGTTTTCACGCATAATCAACCATGTTTGGAGAATTTTGATTTAGGATTATGTTGTAGATGACTATTAAGAACCTTTATTTTATTTGTTTTCATGAATGTTGAATTTCCATCGATTAAATCTGTGGTTCGATGAAACCTTATTTTAAAGCTACATTGTAGCTTTGTCATGCGTACTCCCATTTTTCACCCACAATAAACCATGTTTGGAGAACATTGATTTACAATTATGTTGTAGATGACTATTAAAAACCCTTATTCACTCGTAATCAACGATGTTTGGAGAACTTTTATTTATGACTATTAGGAAAATTTATTTTCTATCGATTTTTGTGACTACTCAATTTCCATCGACTTAATGTTGAATTTTACGAAATCCTAATTTTTAATTCTATGTTGCATACGTGTCATACAAAATCTCATTTTTCACGCATGATTATCAACCATGTTTGGAGAATTTTTATTTAGGATTATGCTGTAAATGACTATTAAGAACCTTTATTTTCTATTGATTTTTCTGAATGTTAAATTTCTTTAGATTTAATGTCGAGTTTGAAAAAACTTGATTTGAAGGCTACATTGCAGTTTTGTCACGTGAACTACCATTTTTCACCCAGAATCAACCATATTTGGAGAACTTTAATTCTGTATTGTTTTTTAGATGACTATAAAGAACCTTTGTTTTCTACTAGTTTTCATGAACGTTCAATTTCCATCTATATAATGTTGAGTTCGATAAAAAGATGATTTTAAGGCTACGTTGCAGCTGTGTCATGTGAACTCCCATTTTTCACCCACAATCAAGAATGTTTGGAGAACTTTGATTTAGTATTTTACTGTAGATGAATATTAAGAACAATTAATTTGTTATGGTTTTAATCAATGTTATTTCCATTGATTTAATGTCATGTTCGACTAAAATCTGATTTTAAGAATACGTTGCATCTATGTCACATGAACTCCTATTTTTTATTCACAATCAACCTGTTTACAGAACCTTGATTAAGGTTTTTGTTGCTGATGACTATTAACAACCTTTATTTTCTATCGATTTTCATGAATGTTGAATTTTCATTGATTAATGTCGAGTTCAACGAAAACCTTATTTTAAGGCTACGTTGCAGCTATGTTATGCAAAATCCTATTTTTCACCCACAATCAACCATGTTTGGAGAACTTTGAATTAGTATTGTTTTGTAGATGACTATTAAGAAACTTTATTTTCTATTAGTTTTTGGTGAATGTTGAATTTCCATTGATTTAATATCGTGTTCGACAAAAACATAATTTTATGGCTACGTTGCAAATGTGTCACACGAAATCCCTTTTTTCAACCATAATCGAAGATGTTTGGAGATCTTTGAATTAGGATTATGTGTTAGATAACTATTAAGAACCTTTATTTTTAAGGCTACTTTGCAACTGTGTCATGCGAAATCCCATTTTTGACACACAATCAACTATGTTTGGGGAACTTTAATTAAGGATTGTGTTGTAGATGACTATTAAGAACCTTTTATTTTTATTGGTTTTCATGAATACTGAATTTCCATTGATTTAATGTCGTGTTTCACAAAAGCCTAATTTTAAGGCTATGTTGCAAATTTGTCACACGAACTCCTATTTTTCACCCTTAATAAACCATGTTTGGAGAACTTTGATTTAGGAATTTATTGTTGATGACTAATAAACCTTTATTTTCTATCAGTTTTCTTGAATATTGAATTTCTAACTATTTAGTGTCGAGTTAGACCAAAACTTGATTTTAAGGCTACGTTGCACCTGTGTGACGTGAAATACCATTTTTCACCCATAATCAACCATGTTTGGAGAATTTTGATTTTGTATTATGTTGGAGATAACTATTATAAACTTTATTTTCTATTTATTTTCCTGAATGTTGAATTTTCATCGATAAAAGGTCAAGTTTGACGAAACCTTATTTTAAAGCTACATTGCAGCTTTGTCACGGGAACTCCCATTTTTCACCCACAATCAACCATGTTTGGAGAACACTGATTTAGTATTATGTTGTGGATGTGACATGCGAAATCCCATTTGTCACACACAATCAACCCTGTTTGAAGAACTTTAATTTAATGTCCAATTTAGCAAAAACATGATTTTAAGGCTATGTTACACAAACTCAAATTTTTAACCCACAGTCAACCATGTTTTGGAAATTTTATTAAAGATTGTGTTGTAGATGACTATTAAGAGCGTTTATTTTCTAGCAGTTTTCATGAATGTTGAATTTCCATCAGTTTAATGTCTAATTTCATGAAAACTGGATTTTAAAGCTATGTTGCAGATGTGGCATGCGAACTCCCATTTTTCGCTCACAATCAACCATGTTTGTAGAACTTTGATTTAGTATTGTGTTGTAGATGACTATTAAGAATCTTTATTTTCTATTTGTTTTTGTGAATGTTGAATTTCGATCAATTAAATATCGAGTTGGACGAAATCTAATTTTAAGGCTACATTGCATCTTTATCAAGAAAACTCCCATTTTTCAGCCACAATAAATTGTGAGGACATCCAGGAGCTTGAATTGCACACTGAACAAAACCTCCACAGAAGCAAAGAGAAGCTATTTCATCAGTCAATTAATTTCATTGATGAGAATGAGATGGTATGAAATGTACAAAGGGCCCTGTATAAATAAGCAGGGAAGAAGGCACGAGGAAAAGATGGAGAGACAACACGGGAAAGCAAGTGATCACCCTCCATCAATGCACAAACCAAAAATTAATTAATGCAACTACTATAATAAATACAAAGTTGGACTTAATAGCATGCTGGAAATAAACGTGCACTCCAACACCCCCCCTTAAGTGCAACTTAGGGAGAACAAAAAATAAATGAAAGTGCAATATGCAATATGAGATGCATTATGGGTCCTAGAAAAAAACCTTGTTAGGTACCCATGTACAACTACAATGCAGTGAAATGCAAATCTCTCACAACCAGAGAAAAACCCTGTGCGAGAAAACTCGTCTCCAAAAGAGAGAACAAAATAAAAGTGTAATATAAAAGTGAAAGGAAGGGGGGACTCCTCAAGACCCCCCAAGGACAACTTCCTTCACCCCTAACATCGATCGCAACTGAAGATAGCGAGGAGATGCCAAAGGTTTAGTGAAGATGTCTGCAACTTGCTACTCTGTAGGCAAATACTCCAAAATAAGAACACCATCCTGAATGAGTTGCCGAATGAAGTGCATGTGGATCTCAATTTACTTAGTATGTTGATGCTCCATAGGATTACGAGAAATATGTATGGCACTCTAGTTATCACACCAAAGAATAGTGGGATGATTAATAGGAAACCCAAACTCAACCATCAACTGTCGAAGCCAAAGAACTTCTTGACTAGCCAAGATAGTGCGTTGATACTCAACCTCAGTTGATGATAATTTAATAGTAGTTTGCTTCTTGCAAGACCAAGCAACTAGACCAGAACCAAGAAAAAAAACAAAGCTAGAAGCAGACTTTCGTTCATCAACATCACTAGCCCAATCTGAGTCAATGAAGCCCAAAATCTCAATAGCACCTGATGTGTAGTGAATTCCAAACTGTGTAGTGCATTGAATGTATCGTAAGATACACTTGGTTGCCTTCCAATGACTCTCATGAGGATCTTGAGAGAAACGGGAGACAAGACTAACTGCAAAGGAAATATCAGGACGACTATGTGTTAAGTATAAAAGGCTGCCAACCAACTGCCAATACAAAGTAGCATCAATGGATGGTGTAGTGCAACTGGTGGACAAAACAACACCTGACTGAAAAGGAGTAGGGGATGACTTACATTTATCCATCCCAAACCTTTGAAGCAAATCAAGAGCATACTTCTGCTGGAAGATAGAAATAACTAGAGAAGATTGATGGATTTGAATACCAAGGAAGTAATGCAACAAACCAAGATCCATCATATCAAAACGCTTCATCAAAGTTTGCTTAGTATCCTCTATCATGACAGGAGAACATCCTATGAGAATCAAGTCATCCACATAAAGAACAAGAATGAGAAGATTCACCCCATGCCTCTGAATGTAAACTGTAGGATCAGAGTGACATCTAGTGAATCCAGAAGCAAGCAAGAAACTATCCATCTTCTCATACCAAGCTCTAGGAGCCTGTTTGAGACCATATAATGAAAGTCAAAGCCTGCAAACAAGTGAAGGGTCTTGCACGAAGCCCGGTGGCTGCTCCATATAGATCTCCTCCTGAAGATCACCATGCAAGAAAGCACTCTTCACATCCATCTGATACACTGACCAACCTTGAGATGTAGTAATAGAAAGCACAAGGCGTATGGAATCCATCTTTGCGAAAGGAGCAAAAGTCTCAGAATAGTCAATACCCTCAACCTGAGAAAATCCCTTAGCCACTAGACAAGCGTTATACTTATCAATAGAACCATCAGCTACAAACTTGGTACGATACACCCACTTGCATCGAACCAACTTTCATCCCTTAGGAAGAGGAACCAAATCCCAAGTATGATTCTTCATCAAGGAGGAATACTCCTCTAGCATAGCACTATTGCATTCCAGAACACCCGAAGCATCAGAATTTTTTTGAGGATCAGTAGAAACTGTATGACTCAAAAGACTGATACCGAAAGTGCGAGAATGAGTGCATCGTGTAGCTGTGGGATCACCGACAAAAGAGCCAGCATCCTCAAGAAGTGTACGAGCGCATAAAGGTCGATGGGGTGCAAGTGGAGGAGTAGGAGAAGATGGAGTAATATCAACAACAAGATCGAGACCACTATCAGGAACATCATCATCAAGAAGCACAACATCCTCTAAAGAAGAACTAGGAAGAAGAGAGGGAGAGGCTTGTGATGTAGAATCTTGCAGAGTGAAAGACTCATCAAATTGAACATCATGACGAAAATGAACCTCTCGAGTGACAGGATCAAACAACTGATAACCCTTCACATCCTCACAATAGCCAACAAAAATGAGCCATTGAATTTTCTTCTCCATTGCCTTACGCATACCATCCAGAATGAATGTCCATGCATCACTCCCAAAAACTCTAAAGTAGGAAACCTTGGGCTTGACATGAGACCAAGCCTCCTCCGGAGTCATATTCTGCATTGCCTTGTGGGGCATACGGTTCTGAATGTAGTTGGCACAATTGATAGCCTCTGCCCAAAAAGTGGGAGCCATGGATCTAGACTATAGCATACAATTGGCCATCTCCCATAAAGTTCTATTCTTCCGCTTAGCTACACCATTCTATTAAGGAGTGTATGGCACTGTGTGATGATGAAGAATACCCTTAGCACGACAAAATTCCTAAAACGCCTGATTGACATACTCCCCCCATTGTCTGTGCGAATCTTCTAAAAGGAATGTCCTGATTACTTCTCCATGAATGCAAGGAAGGACATGAAATGGCGAAGAACCTCATCCTTGTACTTCAAATAATACACCCAAGTACGCCTAGAAAAATCATCACTGAAGGTGAGCACATATTTGGCCTCAAAAAATGGAGTGGGGAAGGACATGACACCACTATGTACCAACTCAAGGGGTGTCGAAGCACTTGTGGCCATACCTTTTGGAAAAGGATCCTAATGATGCTTGCCAAGCACACAACCTTGACAAACTCCATCTAAACAAGAAATTGGAGGTACACCAATTACCAAATTTTGTGTGCTCATCTGCTGAAGATATCTATAATTCAGGTGCCCAAACCGTTCATGCCAAAGCTTGCTCATAGAATCTGCATGAGCAATAAGGGATGATCCCGATGAAGACTCAAACCCATCAAACCTATACAAATGGTCTGCACGGTCAACTATGCCTATATCAATGACTTTCTCAGGATCTTGCAACTCTCTAATGGTCACATCAGTAGGAGAGAACTGAATAAGCCTTCCATCACCATGATTACAAATCTGATAGACAGAGAGCAGATTCTGTGAAATACCAGGAACAAGAAGTACATCATCAATTCAACCATCTTGCATATGAATTGAGCCTGTCCCCAAAACTGGAATTTGAGAAGAGTTCCCAAAAGCAATATGTGAAGTATTACTATGAGAAAGAGAATCAAGAAGATCAACAGTATGAGTCATGTGATGAGAAGCACCAAAATCAAGAATCAAATTGGAACTAGTAGAGGACAAAGCTGTAGCTGAGAGAGCTTGCCCTTTTCTCGAGGGAGAAGAATTGGGCATGGCAAGATTATGCTTCCTCATAGCTTCCTCTAATGCTGCTTTAATGAATGTTGAATTTCAATAGATTTAATGTCGAATTTGATGAAAACCTTATTTTAATCTATGTTGTGGATGTGTCACACGAACTCCCATTTTCCACCCACAATCAACCATGTTTCAAGAACTTTAATTTAGTATTGTGTTGTAGATGCCTATTAAGAACATTTATTTTCTATTGATTTTTCATGAATGTTCAATTTCCATTGATTTAATGTTGTTTTCGATGAAAACTAATTTTAATTGTACATTGTAGACGCATCACGCAAACTCCCATTTTTCGCGCATAATCAACCATGTTTGGATAATTTTGATTTAGGATTATGCTGTAGATTTTAAGGCTACATGCAGCCGTGTCATCTCAACTTCTATTTTTCACCCAAATCAACCATGCTTGGAGAACATTGAATGAGGATTGTAGATGACTATTAAGATCCTTTATTTCTATCGGTTTTGATGAATGTTGAATTTCCAACGATTTAATATCGAGTTCAACGAAAATATGATTTTAAGACTACGTTCCTGGTATGTCACGTAAACTCCCATTTTTCACCCACAATCAACCATGTTTGGAGAATTTTTATTTAGGATTGTGTTGTAGATGACTATTAAGATTTTTTATATATTCTTTCGATTTTCGTGAATGTTGAATTTCCATTGATTTAATGTCAAGTTCAACGAAAACTTGATTTTAAGGCTACGTTTGAGCTGTGTCATGTGAACTCCCATTTTCACCCACAATCAGCCATGTTTGGAGAACTTTGAGTTGTAGATAACTATTAAAAACCTTTATATTCTATCAATTTTCGTGAATGTTGAATTTCAATCGATTAAATGTCAAATTCGACAAAAACCTTATTTTTAGGCTACGTAGCAGCTTTGTCCCACGAACTTTCATTTTTCACCCACAATCAACCATATTTGGGAGAATTTGATTTAAATGTTGTATATGACTATTCAAAACCTTTATTTTCTATTATTTTTCGTGAATATTGAATTAGCATCAATTGAATGTCAAGTTTCACGAAAACCCTATTTTAAGGCTACATTACAGTTGTGTCACACGAACTTTAAATTTTCACACACGAACATTCATGTTTGGAGAACTTTGATTTAGGATTGTGTTGTATATGACTATTAAGAATCTTTATTTTCAATCAATTTTTCTGAAAGTTGAATTTCCATCGATTTAATATTGAGTTCGACGAAAACCCTATTTTAAGGCTACAATGTAGTTGTGTGACTCGAACTTGCTTATTTCACGTGCAAACATCCATGTTTGGAGAAATTTGATTTAGGATTGTCTTGTAGATTAATATTAAGAATCTTTGTTTTCTATTTATTTTTGTGAAAGGTGAATTTTCATCGATTTAGTGTTGATTTAAGTGAAAACCTATTTTTAAGGCTACATTGCAGATATGTCACTAAAATTCCCTTTTTCACCCATAATCAAAGATGTTTGGAGAAATTTTATTTAGAAATATTAAGAAAAAAAAATTTCTATCGATTTTCATGAATGTTCAATTTCCATCGATTTAATGTTGAGTCCGACGAAAACCTAATTTTAATTCTACGTTGCGGATGTGTCATACGAACTCCTATTTTTCACGCATAATCAACCATGTTTGGAGAATTTTTATTTAGGATTATGCTGTAAATGACTATTAAAAACATTTATTTTCTATTTGATTTCATGAATGTTGAATTTCCATCGATTAAATTTGAAGTTTCACGAAATCCTATTTTAAGGCTACATTGCATCTTTGTGATGCGAACTCCCATTTTTCACCCACAATCAACCATGTTTTGAGAACTTTGATTTAGGATTATGTTGTAGATGACTAATAAAAACCTTTATTTTCTATCGATTTTCGTGAATGTTAAATTTCTTTTTATTTAATGTCAAGTTAAAGGAAAACCTGATTTGAAGGCTAGTGTAGTTTTGTCACATGAACTATCATTTTTCACCCACAATCAACCATATTTAAAGAACTTTAATTTAGGATTGTGTTTTAGATGACTATAAAGAACCTTTATTTTCTATTAGCTTTCATGAACATTCAATTTCCATCTGTTTAATGTCGAGTTTGATAAAAAGATGATTTTAGGGCTACGTTGCAACTGTGTTGCAGCTGTGTCATGTGAACTCCCACTTTTCACCCACAATCATCCATATTTGGTGAACTTTGATTTAGGATTGTTTTTTAGATCACTATAAAGAACCTTTATTTTCTATTAGTTTTCATAAACGTTTAATTTCCATCTATTTAATGTCGAGTTCGATATAAAGCTCATTTTAAGGCTACATTGCAGCTGTGTCATGTTAACTCCCATTTTGCCCCCACAATCACCAATTTTTGGAGAACTTTGATTTAATATTGTACAGTAGATGACTATTAAGAACAATTATTTATTTACGGTTTTCGTCAATGTTGAATTTCCATTTATTCAATGTCATGTTTGACCAAAATCTGATTTTAAGGCTACGTTGCATCTGTGTCACGCGAACTCCTATTTTTTATTCACAATCAACCATGTTTGGAGAAATTTGATTTAGTATTCTATTGTAGATGACTATTAAGAACTTTAATTTTCTATCAATTTTCACGAAGGTTCAATTTCCATTGATTTAATGTTGAGTTTGATGAAAACCTAATTTTAATTCTACATTGTGGAATTGTCACGCGAACTCCCAGTTTTCACGCATAATCAACCATGTTTGGAGAATTTTTATTTAGGATTATGATGTAGATGACTATTAAGAACCTTTATTTTCTATTTATTTTTGCAAATGTTGAATTTCTATTAATTAAATGTGGAGTTCGGTGAAACCTTATTTTAAAGTGACATTGTAGCTTTGTCACGAGAACTCCCATTTTCCACCCACAATCAACCATGTTTGGAGAACTTTGATTTAGGATTATGTTGTAGATTACTATTAAGAACCCTTATTTTCTATTTGTTTTCATGAATGTTGAGTTTCCAACGATTAAATGTCGAGTTCAACAAAACCTAATTTTAAGGCTACATTGTATCTTTGTCAAGCCAACTCCCAGTTTTCACCCACAATAAACCATGTTTAGAAAACATTGATTTAAGATTATGTTGTTTATGACTATTAAAAACCTTTATTTTCTATTAGTTTTTGTGAAAATTGAATTTCCATCAATTGAATATCGAGTTCGACAAAAACGCTATTTTAACGCTACATTGTAGTTGTGTTACACGAAATTGAAATTTTCACACATGAACATCCATGTTTGGTGAGAAATTTGATTTAGGATTGTGTTGTAGATGACTATTAAGAATCTTTATTTTCAATCAATTTAATGTCGAGTTCGATGAAAACCCTATTTTAATGCTACATTAAAGTTGTGTGACGTGAACTTGCTTATTTCACCCAAAAACATCCATGTCCATAAATATTTGATTTTGGATTGTGTTGTAGATGACTATTAAGAATCTTTGTTTTCTATTTATTTTTGTGAATTATGAATTTCCATCGATTTAATGTTGAGTTCGGCAAAAACCTATTTTTAAGGCTACATTGTAGATGTGTCACGCGAACTCCCTTTTTCACCCATAATTAACAATCTTTGGAGAAATTTTATTTATGACTATTAAGAAAATTTATTTTCTATCAATTTTCGTGACTGTTCAATTTCCATCGATTTACTGTTGAGTTCGACAAAAACCTAACAGACATGTGATACGAACTCCCATTTTCCACGCATAATCAACCATGTTTGCATAATTTTTATTTAGGATTATGCTGTAAATGTGATGCAGAGCAATGTAGAAATCATAAAATGCACACCAAACTTGAGGTTGCCATTTATCAAACTTCAAAAATAATGTCTCCAACCTCTCCAATTCGAGTTTTGGAGGGTGTACTTATACATTTACAACCAAAACCAACTATTTTCAACCACTTTTTAGTTAGTTTGTTGACAAAACACCTTAATGACACTTTTGACAAGTTGGTTGACAACTTTCTTGAGCAACTTTTACAATTTTTACAATATGGAACAACCTTAAACATTCTTTGACAAATGACTTAAAATATGACTTCCTAAGTCTTCAAAACCTATAAAATGGTTTGATAAACCTTAATATAATACCCAATACATAAAATAGAGAAAATATTTACAAATGGCCTCATGGAGTCAAGAAATCAAACAAGTGCTCCTGCACTTTTTCCTTTGTATTTTCAACCTGAAAATTATTCTTTGTCCAAAGCATTAGTAACATAATGAAATGAAACAAAATTTCTACCATCATTCATCAATCCTTTGCAAACCTCTATGACCAATTCATCCATGATCATTCCCTTAATCAAATCAACCTGTTCAAGTCCTGAAATCAAGTTCGTTATATCAATGATACTACATTCACCTTCTTGCCTTGGAATTTCTGCAACAACTTTAAATCCTTCATCTTCATGCTTTGGAACATCTTTGTCTTCATCTAGGAATTCTTCATGTGCATCTTCATATGCTTCTTCTTCCTCTTTCATCTTCTCATTTATTCTTCTTTTCACAATGTTCTTTATAGGCCAAATGATCTACCTTTTCAATTTCAAATTCCAACTTGTCTCTTGATTCATCATTTGTTCTATCCTCTTCATAGATTCTTGGAACTCTTTATCCAACCTCTTCATTTCTTGCTTCAACTCAGCAATCTCTCTATCAAGTTTTTCTTGTCTCTTCTTCTTCTTTCTCTCTTCCTCTGCCTGCAAATGCCTTTTCAGAATCTCCATCTTCAAGATGGTCACCAAGCAAGTTGATCCTTGCTTCAACTCACTCACTTTTCACAAATCTCTCTACCTTCTCAAAGGCAGCCACCAGGTTACCTTCTGAACCTCCAATGAAACACACAGCACAAAACCACAACCAAATCTCTAGCCCAGATCTTGCCGAGCACTGATACCAAACTGATGAAGAGCAAAGTACTCACAACTCAACATTCCATTCAATTGAAAACTTTCATGAAATTATTCATCTCAAATAATGATTAAGTGCATTCTAGATCACAGTGTAATCATTCTCACAACAACGCAAAATTCAATGCAACAAACAGTCATTAATAACTTTCATAAAACAAATAATGAAGCCAATCCCTTCAGTGGGATTTAAGATAAAATAATTATAGACCTCCCTTCCTATTTTTATAAAGATCCAATGGTTGAAAATAAAGTTATTATATTTTTCCCAAAACTGCAAACCCTAAGCAGTGTTCAAACCTGCCCTCACCAAAATAGTCATATCTTCCACAAAACTCAATAAAATTCAATGAGACAAAAAGAATTGGAAACTAGAAATAGAGACCTTTCCATACATATATGATACTCTATTATTTGAATCCAAACCAGTCCGTACAAATCATAATTTCAACTTGAAAACAATGTAGAAATCATAAAATGCACACCAAACTTCACAAATAATGTCTCCAACCTCTCCAATTTGAATTTTGGAGGGTGTACTTATACATTTACAACCAAAACCAACTATTTTCAACCACCTTTTAATTAGTTTGTTGACAAAACACCTTAATGACACTTTTGACAAGTTTGCTTGACAACTTTCTTGAGCAACTTTTACAATATGGAAGAAATTTAAACATTATTTGACAAATGACTTGAAATATGACTTCCTAAGACACTTTATTTTCTATAAGTTTTCGTGAACGTTGAATTTCAATCGATTTAACGTCCAGTTCGATGAAAACCTTATTTTAAGGCTACGTTGCAGTTGTGTCACGTGAAGTCCCATTTTTCATCCACAATCAATGACGTTTGGAGAACTTTGATTTAATATTGTTTTGTAGATGACTATTAACAAATTTTATTTTTTATCAGGTTTCATGAATGTTTAATTTCCATCATATTAATGTTGAGTTTGATGAAAACTTGTTTTTAAGGGTATGTTGCAGTTATGTCAAGCGAAATCCCAATTTTTCCCCCATAATCAACCATGATTGGAGATCTTTGATTTAGGATTGTGCTGCCTATGACTATTAAGAACCTTTACTTTCTATTACTTTTCCTGAACGTTGAATTTACTTTAATTTAATGTCGAGTTCGATGAAAACCTAATTTTCAGGCTACGTTGTAGCTTTGTCACGTGAACTCCCATTTTTCATCCACAATCAACCATGTTTGGAGAGTTTTTTTTTAGGATTGTGTTATAGATGACTATTAAGTACCTTTATTTTCTATCGGTTTTAGTGAATGTTGAATGTTCATCGATTTAATGTCGAGTTCGATGAAAACCTGATTTTAAGGATACATTACAGCTGTGTCATGGGAACTCCCATTTTCTCCCCACAATCAACTATGTTTAGAGAAATTTTATTTAGGATTAAATTGTAGATGACAATTAAGAACCTTTAGATTCTATCGAGTTTTGTGAATGTTGAATTTCCCTTGATTTAATGTCAAATTCAACGAAAAACTGATTTTAAGGCTACATTGTAGTTGTGTCATTTGAACTCCCATTTTTCGCCCATAATCAACCATGTTTGGAGAAAAATAATTTAGGATTGTGTTGTAGATGAGTATTATGAACCTTTATTTTCTATCGATTTTCATGAATGTTCAATTTCCATCGATTTAATGTCAAGTCCAATGAAAACCTAATTTTAATTCTACATTGCGGATGTGTCATACGAACTCCCATTTTTCATGCATAATCAACCATGTTTGGAGAATTTTTATTTAGGATTATGCTGTAAATGACTATTAGGAACCTTTATTTTCTATTCTTTTTGTGAATGTTGAATTTCCATCGATTAAATTTGAAGTTTCACGAAACCCTATTTTAAGGATACATTACATCTTTGTGACACGAACTCCCATTTTTCACTCACAATCAACGAGGTTTTGAGAACTTTGATTAAGGATTATGTTGTAGATAACTAATATTAACCTTTATTTTCTATCAATTTTCATGAATGTTAAATTTCTTTTGATTTAATGCCAAGTTTAACGAAAACCTGATTTGAAGGCTACATTGTAGTTTTGTCACATAAACTCCTATTTTTCACACACAATCAACCATATTTAGATAAATTTAATTTAGGACTGTTTTTTAGATGACTACAAATAACCTTTATTTTGTATTAATTTTCATGAACGTTCAATTTTCATCTGTTTAATGTCTAGTTCGGTAAAAAGATGATTTTAAGGCTACGTTGCAGCTGTGTCATGTGAACTCCTGTTTTCACCCACAATCAAGAATGTTTGGAGAAATTTGATTTAGCATTGTAGTGTAGATGACTATTAAGAACAATTATTTCGTTACGGTTTTTGTCAATGTTGAATTTCCATTGATTTAATGTCATGTTCGACCAAAATCTGATTTTGAGGCTAGGTTGCATCTATGTCATGCGAACTCCTATTTTTTATTCACAATCAACCATGTTTGGAGAAATTTGATTTAGTGTTCTGTTGTAGATGACTATTAAGAACTTTTATATTCTATCGGTTTTCACGATGGTTAAATTTCCATTGATTTAATGTCGAGTTTGATGAAAACCTAATTTTAATTCTACATTGCGGACTTGTCACATGAACTCCTAGTTTACACGCATAATCAACCATGTTTGGATAATTTCTATTTAGGATTATGTTGTAGATGACTATTAAGAACCTTTATTTTCTTTTTATTTTTGCAAATGTTGAATTTCTATCGATTAAATGTGGAGTTCGATGAAACCTTATTTTAAAGCTACATTGTAGCTTTTTCATGCGAACTCCCATTTTTCACCCACAACCAACCATGTTTGGAGAACTTTGATTTCGGATTATGTTGTAGATGACTACTAAAAACCTTTATTTTCTCTTAGTTTTCGTAAATATCCAATTTCCATCAATTGAATATCGAGTTCGACGAAAACCCTATTTTAAGGCTACATTGCAGTTGTGTCACACGAACTTGAAATTTTTACACACAGACATCCATGTTTGGTGAGAAATTTGATTTAGGATTGTGTTGTAGATGTGTCACGCGAACTCCCTTTTTCACCCATAATTAATGATCTTTGGAGAACTTTTATTTATGACTATTAAGAAAAATTATTTTCTATCAATTTTCGTGAATGTTCAATTTCCATCGATTTAATGTCGGGTTCAATGGAAACCTAATTTTAATTCTATGTTGCAGACGTGTCATACGAACTCCGATTTTTCACGCATAATCAACCATGTTTGGAGAATTTTCATTTAGGATTACGCTGTAAATGATATTAAGAACCTTTATTTTCTATTTGTTTTTGTGAATGTTGAATTTCCATCGATTAAATTTGAAGTTTCACGAAGCCCTATTTTAATGCTACATTGCATCTTTATGACGCAAACTCCCATTTTTCACCCACAATCAACGAGGTTTTGAGAACTTTGATTTAGGATTATGTTGTAGATGACTAATAATAACCTTTATTTTCTATCGATTTAATGTCGAGTTTGATGGAAACTTGATTTAAAGGCTACATTGCAGTTGTCATATGAACTCCCATTTTTCACCCACAATCAACCATATTTGGAGAAATTTGATTTAGGATTGTTTTTTAGATGACTATAAAGAACCTTTAGTTTCTATTAGTTTTCATAAACGATCAATTTCCATCTATTTAATGTCGAGTTCTATGAAAAGCTGATTCTAAGGCTACGTTGCAGCTATGTCATGTGAACTCCCATTTTCAACCCACAATCAATAATGTTTGGAGCACTTTGATTTAGTATTGTACTGTAGATGACTACTAAAATTAATTAATTTGTTACAATTTTTGTCAATGTTGAATTTCCATTGATTTAATGTCATGTTCGACCAAAATCTAATTTTAAGGCTATGTTGCATCTGTGTCACGCAAACTCCTATTTTTATTCACAATCAACCATGTTTGGAGAACACTCGATTTAGTATTGCTTTGTAGATGACTATTAAGAACATTTACTTTCTATCATTTTTCGTGAAGGTTCAATTTCCATCGATTTAATGTCGAGTTCAATGAAAACCTAATTTTCATTCTACATTGCAGACTTCTCACATGAACTCTCAGTTTTCACACATAATCAACCATGTTTGGAGAATTTTGATTTAGGATTATGTTCTGGATGACTATTAACAACCTTTATTCTCTATTTGTTTTCACGAATGTTTAATTTCTATCAATAAAATTTGGAGTTCGATGAAACCTTTTTTTTTAAAGCTACACAGCTTTGTTATGCGAATTCCCATTTTTCACCCACAATCACCCATGTTAGGAGAACTTTGATTTAGGATTATGTTGTAGATGACTATTAAGAACCTTTATTTTCTATTTGTTTCCGTGAATATTGAATTTCCATCGATTAAATGTCGAGTTCGACGAAACCTAATTTTAAGGCTACAATGCATCTTTGTCAAGCAAACTCCCAGATTTCACCCACAATAAACCATGTTTGGAAAACATTGATTTAAGATTATGTTGTAGATGACGATAAAAAACATTTATTTTCTATTATTTTTCGTGAATATTGAATTTCCATAAATTGAATATCGAGTTCAACGAAAACCCTATTTTAAGGCTACATTGGAGTTGTGTCACACGAAAGTGGAATTTCTATCGATTTAATGTCGAGTTCGACGAAAACCCTATTTTAAGGCTACATTGTAGTGGTGTGACCCGAACTTGCTTATTTCACCCACAAACGTCCATGTTTGGAGAAATTTGATTTAATATTGTGTTGTAGATGGCTATTAAGAATCTTTATTTTCTCTTTATTTTTGTGAATGGTGAATTTTCATCGATTTAATGTCCAATTCGATGAAAAACTAATTTTAATTCTACGTTGCAGACGTGTCATACGAACTGCTATTATTTACGCGTAATAAAGCATGTTTGGAGAATTTTTATTTAGGATTATGTTGTAAATTACTATTGAGAACCTTTATTTTCTATTTGATTTCGTGAATGTTGAAAACCTTTATTCTATTTTCTATTGGTTTTCGTGAATTTTCCATTTCCATCGATTTAATGTCGAGTTCGATGGAAACCTAATTTTAATTCTACATTGCAGACTTGTCACAAGAACTCCCAGTTTTTATGCATAATCAACCATGTTTGGAGAATTTTGATTTAGGATTATGTTGTAGATGACTTCATTAAGAACCTTTATTTTATTTATTTTCGTGAATGTTGATTTTCCATGGATTAAATGTGGAGTTCGATGAAACCTTATTTTAAAGCTACATTGTAGCTTTGTCATGCAAACTCCCATTTTTCACCCACAATAAACCATGTTTGGAGAGCTTTAATTTAGGATTATGTTGTAGATGAATATTAAAGATCCTTTATTTTCTATAAGTTTTCATGAATGTTCAATTTCCATCGATTAAATGTTGAGTTTGACAAAACCCTTTTTTAAGGCTACATTGCATATTTGTGATGGGAACTCCCATTTTTCACCCACAGTTAACCATGTTTGGAGTTGTTTTATTTAGTATTGTTTTGTAGATGACTATTAAGAACTTTTATTTTTTATCAGTTTTCGTGAATATTGAATTTCCATCAATTTAATGTCAAGTTTGATGAAAAATTTATTTTAAGGCTACGTTGCAGTTGTGTCATGTGAAGTCCCATTTTTCATCCACAATCAACCATGTTTGGAGAACTTTGATTTAATATTGGATTGTAGATGACTATTAAGAACTTTTATTTTTTATCAGTTTTCGTGAATGTTGCATTTATGTCAAGCGAAATCCCATTTTTTCACCCTTAATCAACCATGATTGGAGATCTTTGATTAAGGATTGTGTTTTCGATGACTATTAAGAACATTTACTTTCTATTGCTTTTCCTGAACGTTGAATTTACTTTAATTTAATGTCGAGTTCAATGGAAACCTAATTTTAAGGCGACGTATTAGCTTTGTCATGTGAACTCCCATTTTTCACCCACAATCAACCATGTTTGGAGAGCTTCTTTTTAGGATTGTGTTATAGATGACTATTAAGTACCTTTATTTTCTATCGATTTTAGTGAATATTGAATTTTCATCGAGTGAATGTCGAGTTCAATGAAAACCTGATTTTAAGGATACATTGCAGCTGTGTCATGGGAACTCCCATTTTCCTCCCACAATCAACCGTGTTTGGAGAAATTTTATTTAGGATTAAGTTGTAGATGACTATTAAGAACCTTTAGTTTCTAGATTTTTGTGAATGTTGAATTTCCCTATATTTAATGTCAAGTTCAACGAAAAACTGGTTTTAAGGCTACATTATAGTTGTGTCACGTGAACTCCCATTTTTCACCCAAAATGAATCATGTTTGGAGAAAAATAATTTAGGATTGTGTTGGAGATGAGTATTATGAACCTTTATTTTGTATCGATTTTCATGAATGTTCAATTTCTGTCGATTTAATGTCAAGTTTAAGAAAATCCAAATTTCAAGGTTATGTTCCAGTTGAGTCATGCGAACTCCCTTTTATCACCCATAATCAACCATGTTTCCAAAACTTTGATTTAGGATTTTAAGTTGTAGATGACTACTAAGAACCTTTATTTTCTATCAGTTTTAGTGGATGTTGATATTCCATCGATATAATGTGGAGTTCAGTGAAAACTATATTTTAAGGCGACGTTGCAATTGTGTTACATGAACTCCTATTTTTCCCCAACAACCAAAACTGTTTGGAAAACTTTGATTAAGGTTTGTGTTGCTAATGATTATTAAGAACCTTTATTTTCTATCAGTTTTCATGAATGTTGAATTTCCATTGATTTAATGTTGAGTTCAACGAAAAGCTTATTTTAAGGAAATGTTGCAACTGTGTTATGCAAACTCCTATTTTTCACCCACAATAAACCATGTTTGGAGAACTTTGAATTAGTATTGTTTTGTAGAAGACTATTAAGAAACATTATTTTCTATCATTTTTTTGTGAATGTTGAATTTCGAGTGATTTAATATCAAGTTCGACAAAAACCTAATTTTATGGCTACATTGCAGATGTGTCACACGAACTCCATTTTCTCACCCATAATCGACGATGTTTGGAAAAAATTGATTTATTATTGTGTTGTAGGTGACTATTAAGAACATTTATTTTCTATCGGTTTTCATGAATGTTCAATTTCAATCGATTTAATGCCGAGTCCATGAAAACCTAATTTCATTTCTCCATTGCAGACTTGTCACACAAACTCCCTGTTTTCACACATAATCAACCATGTTTGCAGAATTTTGATTTAGGATTATGCTTTAGATGACTATTAAGAACTTTTATTTTCTATTTGTTTTCGTTAATTTTGAATTTCCATCGATTAAATGTGGAGTTCGTCGAAACCTTCTTTTGAAGCTACATTGTAGCTTTGTCATGCAGACTCCCATTTTTCACCCACAATCAACCATGTTTGGAGAACTTTGATTTAGGATTATGTTGTAGATGACTATTAACAACCTTTATTTTCAAAAAATTATCGTGAATGTTGAATTTCCACTGATCAAATGTGAAATTCGACGAAAATTTTATTTTAATGCTATGTTTTAGAGTAAAGTAATTAATTCACTTTACTCTCCTCTTAGGATTTCGCCTTGCACACATATTAGTCATTTAATAATTAATATTAATTATTAAATGCACTCACCTTTAGGGTTAAGTTTTCCTTTTAGGTTTTGATCTCCTTTTATAAGGATTGATCTCTTGTATTTCTTTTATGCTCTATTCATTTTTCTGGAATACATTTTGCACATTGTGAGAGCCAAACCCTTGTCTTGATCTCTCTCTTTCTGTGCGACAAGTGTTTTGCATGCAGGTATTGATCGGGTTCTGTGGATTTGTATTTCTCAAATCCTACATGGTATCAAAGCCAAATATGCTGCAGCTTGTTCAGTTTTTTGAAAGATTTAGAGATCTAGGTTTGGTTGCATCAGATCTGTTTTCATTTTCAGATTTTATTTTGGCATAGGGGGTTTCCTTTTCTTTTGGTAAACATTGAGCTAAAGCGGACCTCACCGTTGAGTTCGCAGTGTCCAAAAACCCCTAAATTGACTGTTCATTCATCGATTTTGGCTACAGTCATTTTGGGAAGGAAAATTTTTTTGCCCTATGGCCGTACGGCCCCACGGCACGCCATTCGAGAAGAAAAAAATTAAAAAAATTGAATTTTTTTCAATTTTTTGGGTTGAAAAACTCACGGCCGGTGTTCATCCGGGCCGCCGCTGGCCTCTGCCCGGCCTGCGCGCCGCTCACCGACCACCCGAGCTCCACCCAACCCCCGCCCAAGCTCTGCCGTCACGCCACCACCTACAGGCCAGGACCCCTAGTCGGCCACGTGACCAAGGGTCGAAGGGTTTTAAGCCCCTAAGGGCTATTCAAACTTTTTAAAAATATCCCTTTTGAGCTGTTTTCACAAAATTGGGTGTATCTCAGACGTTTGAGCTCTTTTTTTAAAATGGAAATAGGTGTTGGAAAGCTGGTTCTGGCACCCTTCTGATGGGGGCATAACTTTCTCGTTTTTGCTCCGTTTTGCTGAATCGAATAGGCGTTGGAAAGCGATCCGCATGATCTATTCAGTGATCTAATCTTTTTTATCAAAAAAAATTTTAGGTACACAGAGATTTGTCTTAATCATATACTACTTTCTATTTTTTTTGTCTTTCAATTTGTACTGGGGATTAGTTTTTTGTATTGTGGGGGTCTGTTTTTTCTTGCTTTCTGTTATTTACATTAGAAAACCAGAATCTATAAACACCAAAACAAGAAACCCCTTCTGCATTTTCTGTCTAGTTCTGAAAGACCACTTAATAATAAAAAAAAAATATTCAGAGCAGTTGAGGCACAGTTCACAGTATGGCCGACAGATCTATTGAACTTCTCATACCACATAATTATCACACTTGGAAGGGTCGCATGATGACACTTCTAAAGTCTCGAGGGTTATGGTCCTGTTTTGATGCGGTTCAGCCTCCATTGACCCGCGCCTTTGAGATTATGCAGCACAGGAACAATATGTATCAGGCTATGGGATTGATGGCTTTGCACATTTCAGACAATCTCCTGTTATATCTTGAAGGGTGTCTCACACCTAGGGCCTATCGGACCAAGTTTGAGGGACTTTTTGGCACTATCAACGAGTTTAGAGCATTGTAGCTTGAGGCCGAGTTGACTTCCATGGTACATGATTCCTTTCCTTCCATTGAGAACTTTCTGATGAAGTTCAAACAACAAAGATCTATCTTGCAGGGTTGTGGCAAGAATAAGACTGATACAGAGTGCATCTTCTTGATCCTCTCCAAGCTTCGGGGTCCATTTCAGATCTTCTCTTTGACCTTCTATTCCACCATGGATGCCTTGGGTGCTCACCATGTCATGCCTACCTTTGAGGTGTTTTGTGATCATCTAACTTGTGAGCAAGCCAAGCTCAAGCAGATGGATTCACTTTCAGGTTCACAGCACCAAGCGTTGGTGGCCCAGTCGTCCAAGGGAAAACAAAAGCAGAAACCGAAGCCCAAGAAAAATTGAAAGGCTAGTGAGCATTCCTCCAAGCCACCACCTAAGTCTAATTCACACCCACAACCCAAACAAAACAGATCTTCCAAGTCTAGTGAGTCTTCCTCTAAGACTAAGAAGAAATTCGGCGATCCTTGCAGTTTTTGTGGCTAGGAAGGGCATCTAGTTTCCAGGTGTTGGAAATGTTTAGAGGCTTTAGAGGAAGCCATGTAGCAGCATCATATCACTACACCTCAGCCTCCTTCCCAAACCACAGGGAAAGGTCATGCTCTTTCTACACGAGCATTGTCCTCAGAATCCACTTGGATTCTAGATTCTGGTGCTTCTCACCATATGACACACAGAGAGGATTTTGTCACCACTCTTGCCCCTACAGGCACTAGACATATTGCAGTTGGTGACTCAGCACAACTTTCAATTCAGGGTTCCGGTACTGTTTCATTAAATGGTGGTTGTCTTCAGGATGTGCTATTGGTTCCCGACATTTCGACATTTTGACAAACATTTCGACAAACCTTCTATTGGTTCCTCTCTTATAGCACATGCAGATTCAGTGAGCAGGCTTTGGCATGAGCGTTTTGGCCATGTCAATTACAGATATGTCCAACAAATGAGTACTCAGGCACTTGTGATTGGGCTCCCACAGATTTCTTGTACTAATGGTGTATGTCGAGGTTCTGCCCTTGGCAAACATCATCGAGATCCTTTTCCTAAGGGTCACGCCACTCGTGCTAAGGCACCCCTAGAGTTGGTACATAGTGATCTTATGTCCTTTCTGACTCACTCCTTTTCAGGGGCCCGCTATGTGCTCACTTTTATTGATGACTTCTCCAGACATACATGGATGTACTTTCTTAAGTACAAGTCTGATGTCTTTGACTCATTCAGGACTTTTAAGACATTTGTGGAGAAGCAATCTGGACTTTCTATCAAGAGGATACGCACAAATAATGGAGGGGAGTATCTTAATCAGGCTTTCAGAGATTTTTGCACTGAGCATGGTTTACAGCATCAGTTTACAGTCCCTCACACCCCTCAGCAGAATGGTGTCGCTGAGAGAAAGAACAGAACCTTACGAGAGATGGCAAATTGTATGATACAGTCTCGAGCTATGAGTTCTTCATTTTGGGCTGAGGTAGTCAATTGTGCCAATTATATTTAGAATCGGATGCCTCATAAGGCATTGCGATATATGACTCCAGAGGAGGCTTGGACCCATGTCAAGCCTGATGTTTCTACATTCTGAGTTTTTGGTAGTGAGGCTTGGGCATTTATTCCTGATGCTCAGCGGAAAGCCATGGAGAAGAAAAGCCGACCACTCATATTTGTTGGCTACTGTGAGGATGTTAAGGCGTACAGGTTGTTTGATCCTAATTCCAGAGAGGTCTTGTTTTGGCGGGATGTCCAGTTTGATGAACGCTATCCTCAGATGGATTCTCCATCACCAACTTCTCCCTCATTGCCTACTCCTCCCTCTTCATCTCTTGAGGAATACTTATTTCTTGAGGATGATGTAGATGATGATGATCCACCATCTCCACCACCACCAGTTGCTCCACATTTGCCTAGGTGGGCCCGTGTTACTATTGAGGCAGCTAGTTCTTTGGCAAGTGATCCTTCAGATACTCGTCATACTCGTGCTTAGACATCTGGTTCTAGTCTTTTGAGTAATGCCATTTCGGATGATCCTCAGAAGTTTTCAGAGGTGACAAGTCACCTTGAGTGGGATAGAGCCATGGATGAGGAGTATTCTTCGTTGATGAAGAATCATACTTGGCATCTTTGTCCTCTTCCTACGGGAAGAAAGTTGGTTCGGTGCAAGTCGGTGTACCGTACTAAGTATGCTGCAGATGGTTCTATTAATAAGTATAAGGCACGTCTTGTTGCGAAGGGGTTTTCTTAGGTAGAGTGTATTGACTACTCTGAGACCTTTGCTCCTGTTGCCAAGATGAACTCTATACGCCTTGTACTTTCACTTGCAGCTTCACAGGGATGGACATTGTTTCAGATGGATGTGAAGAGTGCCTTATTACATGGAGACCTACATGAGGAGATCTATATGGAGCAGCCTCAGGGATTTATGCAGGACACTTATTTGGTTTGCAGACTTCGGTGTTCATTGTACGGTCTCAAACAAGCTCCTCGGGCTTGGTATGAGAAGATGGACTCTTTCTTGCTTTCCTCTCACTTCACACACTGTCATTCCAATCACACAGTGTATTCTCAGCGTCAGGAGGGTGATCTTTTGATTCTTGTGCTATATGTAGATGATCTCATTCTTACAGGTAGCTCATCCTCCATGATTCAAAGTGTTC
Source organism: Sequoiadendron giganteum (assembly GCA_007115665.2). Taxonomy (NCBI): domain Eukaryota; kingdom Viridiplantae; phylum Streptophyta; class Pinopsida; order Cupressales; family Cupressaceae; genus Sequoiadendron; species Sequoiadendron giganteum. The sequence continues at coordinate 106,259 of VCHN02000019.1, forward strand.
AGAAAGACTTGATGGAGCAGTTTGAGATGACAGATCTCGGTCTTCTGCACTTCTTTCTGGGTCTTCAGGTTATTCAGTCTTCGGATGGGATTTCCATATTTCAGGAGAAGTATGCTCTTGATATGCTTCAGTAATTTGGCATGCTTGATTGCAATTCTGCCCCCACTCCATTTCAGTCAAGTGTTGGTTTGTCTTCCACTTGCTCTACTCCTTCAGTGGATCCCACTTTATACAGGCAGTTGATTGGCAGTTTGTTGTACCTGACACATTCTCGTCCTGATCTTTCCTTTGCGGTTGGCCTTGTCTCTAGGTTCTCCCATCATCCTCATGAGAGCCATTGGCAAGCATCCAAACATATTTTGAGGTACATTCGGGACACCACTCATTTTGGTATTCACTACACTTAAGGATCCCCTCATATCATTGGCTTCACTGACTCAGATTGGGCTAGTGATGTCAATGATCGGAAGTCTCCTTCTGGCTTTGTTATTTGCCTTGGCTCTGGTACTATCACATGGTCTTGGAAGAAGTAGTCTGCTATTGCATTATCATCTACAGAGGCTAAGTACCAAGCAGCAGTCTTAGCCAGTCAGGAAGTTTTATGGCTTCGGCAGTTGATGACAGAGTTTGGGTTTTCTCCAAAGAGTCCCACTATTCTTTGGTATGACAATCAGAGTGTCATTCACATTTCTCGCAACCCAGTGGAGCATCAGCAGACTAAGCACATTGAAATCCACATGCACTACATCAGGAAGTTGATTCGAGATGGTTCTCTCATCTTGGAGTACATTCCTACATAGGAGTAGGTTGCAGACATCTTCACTAAACCTTCAGCATCTTCACGCTATCTTCAGTTGCGCTCCATACTTGGGGTTAAGGAAGTTGTCCTTGGGGGGTCTCAGTGAGGCCTTCCTTCCTTCATGTTTTCTGTAAGCATGTTTCTCTATCTCTTTTTGGAGAGGAGTTTTTTTCCCACTGGGTTTTCTCCTTTTCTACGTTTCATAGAGATTTCCTTGTACTTGGGTACCTGATCAGGCCTAGTCGCCGGGACCCAATTTTACTTTCATGCATTGTAGTTACTTTTGCTTTCTTGCACTAGTTTGTAGCTGCACTCTTGCTCATCTTAAGGGGGGGTGTTAAGAGTAAAGTAATTAATTAACTTTACTCTCCTCTTAAGATTTTGCCTTGCACACATATTAGTCATTTAATAATTAATATTAATTATTAAATGCAGTCACCTTTAGGGTTAAGTTTTCCTTTTATATTTTGATCTCCTTTTATAAGGATTGATCTCTTATATTTCTTTTATGCTCTATAAATTTTTCTAGAATACATTTTGTACATTGTGAGAGCCAAACCCTTATCTTAATCTCTCTCTTTCTCTGTGACAAGTCTTTTGCATGCAGGTATTGATCGGGTTCTATGGATTTATATTTCTCAAATCCTACACTACATTGTAGATGACTATTAAGAACCTTTATTTTCTATCAGTTTTCGTGAATGTTCAATTTCGGTCCATTTAATGTTGAGTTTGACAAAAACCTTGTTTTAAGCCTAAATTGCTGCTTTCTCATGTGAACTGCCATTTTTCACCCACAATCAACCATGTTTGGAGAACTTTGATTTAGTATTGTGTTTTAGATGACTATTAAGAACCTTTATTTTCTATTTGTTTTTGTGAATGTTAAATTTCCATTGATTAAATGTCGAGTTTGACGAAACCTAATTTTAAGGCTACACTACATCTTTGTCAAAAAAACTTCTATTTTACCTCTATTTTCTATTATTTTTTGTGAATATTGAATTTTCATCGATTGAATGTCGAGTTCGATGAAAACCCTATTTTAAGGCTACATTGTAGTTGTGTCACACGAACTTGAAATCTTCATACACGAACATCCATGTTTGGAGAACTTTGATTTAGGATTGTGTTGTAGATGACTATTAAGAATCTTTATTTTCAATCAGTTTTTGTGAAATTTGAATTTCCATCGATTTAATGTTGAGTTCGACGGAAACCCTATTTTAATGAGTTTAAAGCTACGTTGCAGCTTTGTCACACAAACTCCGATTTTTCACACATAATCAACCATGTTTGGAGTACTTTGATTAAGGATTGTGTTGTAGATGACTATTAAGAATCTTTATTTTTTATCTATTTTTGTGAATTGTGAATTTCCATCAATTTAAAGTCGAGTTTGGCAAAAACCTAATTTTAAGGCTACTTTGCAGATTTGTCACGCGTACTTCCTTTTTTCACCCATAATCAAACATTTTTCAAGAAATTTTATTTATGACTATTAAGAATATTTATTTTCTATCGATTTTCGTGAATGTTCATTTTCCATCGATTTAATGACGAGTTTGATGAAAACCTAATTTTAAGGGTACGTTTTAGATTTGTCATGTGAACTCCCATTTTTCACCCATAATCAAACATGTTCGAAATTTTTTTATTTAGGATTATGTTGTAGATGACTATTAAGAACCTTTATTTTCTATTTCTTTTCGTGAATGTTGAATTTTCGTGGATTAAATGTTGAGTTCAACGAAAACCTGATTTTAAGGCTACATTGCAGCTATATTACACAAACTCCCATTTTTAGCCCCCAATCAACGATGTTTGGAATTTTTTATTAAAAGGACTGTTAAGAACCTTTATTTTCTAGTGGTTTTCGTGAATGTTGAATTTCCATCAATTTAATGTCCAATTTGACGAAAACCTGATTTTAAAGCTATGTTGCAGATGTGTCACACGAACTCACATTTTTCACCCACAATCAACCATGTTTGGATAACTTTCATTTAGTATTTAATGTCAAGTTCGACGAAAACTAATTTAAATTATGCATTGCACATGTGTCACGCGAAAGCCCATTTTTCACGCATAATCAGCCAAGTTTGGAGAATTTTGATCTAGGATTATGTTGTAGATTTTAAGGCTAAAGCAATTGTGTCATGTGAATTTCTATTTTTCATCCAAATCAACCATGTTTGGAGAACATTGGTTGAGGATTGTGTTGTAGATGAGTATTAATAACCTTTATTTTCTATCAGTTTTCGTGAATATTTAATTTCCACCGATTTAATATCGAGCTCGACGAAAACCTCATTTTAAGGCTATGGTCCCACTGTGTCACGTGAACATCCATATTACGCACAATCAACCATGTTTGGTTAACTTTTATTTAGGACTGAGTTGTAAATGACTATTAAGATCGTTTATTTTCTATCGGTTTTCATGAATGTTGAATTTCCAACGATTTAATGTCGAGTTCAATGAAAACCTAATTTTAAGGCTACGGTCCAACTATGTCACGTGAAATCCCATTTTTCACCTACAATCAACCATGTTTGGAGAATTTTTATTTAGGTTTGTGTTGTAGATGACTATTAAGATTTTTTATATTCTTTCGATTTTCTTGAATGTTGAATTTGTATTGATTTGATGTCGAGTTCAACAAAACCTTATTTTAAGGCTAAGTTCAAGCTGTGTCATGTGAATGTTGAATTTCCATCGATTTAATGTCAAATTCGACAAAAACATTATTGTAAGGCTTCGTTGCAGCTTTGTCCTGTGAACTCCCATTTTTCACTCACAATCAACCAATTTTAAAGAAATTTGATCTAGGTTTGTGTCATAGATGACTATTAAGAGCCATGATTTTCTATCGATTTTTGTGAATGTTGAATTTCCCTTGATTTAATTTCAAATTCAACGAAAACCGTATTTTAAGGCTACATTGTAGTTGTGTAATGTGAACTCCTATTTTTCACCCACAATCAACCATGTTTCAAGAAAATTGGCTTAGGATTGTGTTCTATATGAGTATTAAGAACCTTTATTTTCTGTCGATTTTCATGAATGTTCAAGTTTCATCGATTTAATGTCAAATTCGAGGAAAAAACCAAATTTTAAGGCTATGTTGCAGCTGTGTCACGCGAACTCCCTTTTATCACCCATAATCAACCGTGTTTTGAGGACTTTGATTTAGGATTAATTTGTAGATGACTACTAAGAACCTTTATTTTTCTATCAATTTTGGTGGATGTTGATATTCCATCAATATAATGTCGAGTTCGGTGAAAACATGATATTAAGGCTACGTTGCAACTATGTCACACGAACTCCCATTTTTCCCCAACAATCAACCGTGTTTGGAGAAGTTTGATTAAGGTTTGTGTTGCTAATATTTATTAAGAACCTTTATTTTCTATCGGTTTTCATGAATGTTGAATTCCATTGATTTAATATTGAGTTCAACGAAAACCATATTTTAAGGCTACGTTGCAGCTGTGTATTACAAACTCCTATTTTTCACCCACAATCAACCATATTTGCAGAAATTTGAATTAGTATTGATTTGTAGATGATTATTAAGAAAATTTATTTTCTATCAGTTTTTTGTGAATGTTGAATTTCCATTGATTTAATATCGAGTTTGACAAAAACCCAATTTTATGGCTACGTTGTAGATGTGTCACACGAACTCCATTTTTTCACCCATAATTGACCATGTTTGGACAAATTTAATTTAGGATTATGTTGTAGATGACTATTAAGAACCTTTATTTTCAAAAAAAAATCGTGAATGTTGAATTTCCATTGATTAAATGTCAAATTCGATGAAAATCTGATTTTAATGCTACATTGTAGCTTTGTCACACAAACTGCCATTTTTCACCCACAATCAATCATGTTTGGAGAACTTTGAATTATGATTGTGTTGTAGATGACTATTAAGAACCATTATTTTCTATCAGTTTTCGTGAATATTCAATTTCCTTCGATTTAATGTCGAGTTTGACAAAAACCTTGTTTTAAGCCTAAATTGCAGCTTTGTCATGTGAACTGCGATTTTTCACCCACAATCATCTATTTTTGGAAAACTTGGAATTAGTATTGTGTTGTAGATGACTATAATGAACCTTTAATTTCTATCATTTTTCGTGAATGGTAAAGGTTCATTGATTAAATGTCGAGTTCAACCAAAACCTTATTTTAAAGTGCTATGTTGCAGCATTGTCACATGAACTCCCATTTTTCAACCACAATCAACAATGTTTGGAGAACTTTAAATTAAAATTGTGTTGTAGATGAATATTAAGAACCTTTAAATTCTATCAGTTTTTGTGAATGTCCAACTTCCAATGATTTAATGTCGAGTTTGACGAAAACCTGATTTTAAGGCTACTTTGCAGCAATGTCACACGAACTGCAATTATTCACCCACAATCAACCATGTTTGGTGAAATTTGATTTTTTATTATGTTTTAGATGACTATTATGAACTTTATTTTCTATATGTTTTCTAGAATGTTGAATTTTCATCGATAAAATGTCAAGTTCGACGAAACCTTATTTTAAAACTACATTGCAGCTTTGTCACGCGAACTCCCATTTTTCACCCACAATCAACCGTGTTTGGAGAACTTTGATTTAATATTATGTTGTAGTTGACTATTAAGAACATTTATTTTCTATTGGATTTCGTGAATTTTAAATTTCTTTCGATTTAATGTCGAGTTTGACGAAAAACCTAACTTGAAGGCTACATCACAGATTTGTCACATGAACTCCCATTTTTAACCCAAAATCATCCATATTTGGAGAACTTTGATTTACGATTGTTTTTCAAATGACTATAAAGAACCTTTATTTTCTATTAGTTTTCATGAACGTTCAATTTCCATCTATTTAATGTCGAGTTCAATGAAAAGCTGATTTTAAGGCTACTTTGTAGCTGTGTCTTGTTAACTCCCATTTGTCCCCCACAATCAACAATGTTTGGAGAACCTTGATTTAGTATTGTACTGTAGATGACTATTAAGAAGAATTATTTATTACGGTTTTCATCAATGTTGAATTTCCATTGATTTAATGTCATGTTCGACATAAATATGATTTTACGGCTATGTTAAATCTGTGTCACGCGAAATCCTATTTTTTATTCACAATCAACCACGTTTGGAGAACTTTGATTTAGTATTGTGTTGTAGATGACTATTAAGAAAATTTATTTTGTATCGGTTTTCGAGAATGTTCAATTTCCATCGATTTAATGTCAAGTTCGATGAAAACCTAATTTTAATTCTACATTATAGACTTGTTATGCAAACTCCCAGTTTTCATGCATAATCAATCATGTTTGGAGAATTTTGATTTAGGATTATGTTGTAGATGACTATTAAGAACCTTTATTTTTTATTTGTTTTCGTGAATGTTGAATTTGCATTGATTAAACGTGGAGTTCGACGAAACCTTATTTTAAAGCTACATTATAGCTTTGTCACGCAACTCTCATTTTTCACCCACAATCAACCATGTTTGGAGAACTTTGATTTAGGATTATGTTGTAGCTGACTATTAAGAACCTTTATTTTCTATTTATTTTCGTGAATGTAGAATTTCCATCGATTAAACGTGGAGTTCGGTGAAACCTTATTATAAAGGTACACTGTAGCTTTGTCCCACGAAGTCCCATTTTTCACCCACAATCAACCATGTTTGGAGAACTTTGATTTAGGATTATGTTGTAGATGACAATTAAGATCATTTATTCTCCTACAGTTTTCATGAATATTGAATTTTCATCGATTTAATGTCGAGTTTAACGAAAAGCTGAGTTTAAAGCTACGTTGCAGCTTTGTCACACAAACTCCCATTTTCACACATAATCAACCATGTTTAGAGTACTTTGATTTAGGATTATGTTGTAGATGACTATTAAGAATCTTTCTTTTCTATTGATTTTCGTGAATGGTGAATTTCCATCAATTTAATGTGGAGTTCGAAAAAAACCTGATTTTATTGCTACTTTACACATGTGTCATGCGAACTCCCTTTTTTCACCCATAATCAACCATTTTTCGAGAACTTTGATTTATGAATATTAAGAACATTTATTTTTTATTGGTTTTCATGAATGTTCAATTTCCATCGATTTAATGAAATGTTTTATAAAAACCTAATTTTAAGGCTACCTTTCAGATTTTTCACGCGAACTCCCAATTTTCACCCATAATCAACCATGTTCGAAGAATTTTTATTTAGGATTATGTTGTAGATGAATTAAGAACATTTATTTTCTATTTGTTTTTGTGAATGTTGAATTTCCAACGATTAAATGTTGAGTTCTTCGAAAACATGATTTTAAGGCTACGTTGTAGCTATGTTACACAAAATCCCATTTTTAACCAACAATCAACCATGTTTGGAATTTTTTTATTAAGGATTGTACTGTACATGACTATTAAGAATCTTTATTTTCTAACGGTTTTTGTGAATGTTGAATTTCCATCTATTTACTATCGAATTTGAAGAGAACCTCATTTTAATCTATGTTGCAGATGTGTCACCAGAACTCCCATTATTCACCCACAATCAACCATGTTTCGAGAACTTTAATTTAGTATTGTGTTGTAGATGCCTATTAAGAACATTTATTTTCTATTGATTTTTCGTGAATGTTCAATTTCCATCGATTTAATGTAAAGTTCGACGAAAACTAATTTTAATTCTACATTATAGACGTATCACTTAAACTCCCATTTTTCGTACATAATCAACCATGTTTTGAGAATTTTGATTTAGGATTATGTTGTAGATTTTAAGGCTACATGCAGCTGTGTCATGTCAATTTCTATTTTTCACCCAAATCAGCCATGTTTGGAGAACATTGATTGAGGATAGTGTTGTTGATGAATATTAATAACTTTTATTTTCTATCAGTTTTCGTAAATGTTTAATTTCCGTCAATTTAATGTCGAGCTCGATGAAAACCTGATTTTAAGGCTACGGTCCAACTGTGTCACGTGAACTTCCATATTAACCACAATCAACCATGTTTGGTGAACTTTTATTTAGGATTAAGTTGTAAATGACTATTAAGATCCTTTATTTTCTATCAGTTTTCATGAATGTTGAATTTCCAACTATTTAATGTCGAGTTCAATGAAAACTTGATTTTAAGGCTATGGTCCAACTATGTCTTGTGAACTCCCATTTCACCCACAATCGACCATGTTTGGTGAAATATTATTTAGGATTAAGTTGTAGATGACTATTAAGATCCTTTATTTTCTATCGGTTTTCATGAATGCTAAATTTCAACGATTTAATATTGAGTTCAACGAAAACATGATTTTAAGACTATGTTCCTGCTATGTCACGTAAACTCCTGTTTTTCTCCCACAATAAACCATGTTTGGAGAATTTTTTTTTAGAATTGTGTTGTAGATGACTATTAAGATTTTTAATATATTCTTTCAGTTTTTGTGAATGTTGAATTTCCATTGATTTAATGTTGAGTTCAACGAAAACCTGACTTTAAGGCTACGTTCGAGCTATGTCATGTGAACTCCCATTTTCACCTAGAATCAACCATGTTTGGAGATCTTTGATTTAGGATTGAGTTGTAGATAACTATTAAAAACGTTTATATTCTATCAATTTTCGTGAATGTTGAATTTCCATCGATTAATGGCAAATTTGACAAAAACTTTATTTTAAGGCTACATTATAGCTTTGTCCCGCGAACTTTCATTTTTCACTCACAATCAACTATTTTTGGAGAAATTTGATTTAGGATTGTGTTGTACATGACTATTAAGAACCTTGATTTTCTATCAGTTTTTGTGAATGTTGAATTTCCCTTGATTTAATGTCAAGTTCAACGAAAACCTGATTTTAAAGCTACATTGCAGTTGTGTCACATGAACTCCTATTTTTCACCCACAATCAACCATGTTAGGAGAAAATTGATTTAGGATTATGTTGTAGATGAGTATTAAGAACCTTTATTTTCTATCAATTTTTGTGAATGTTCAATTTCCGTCGATTTAATGTCAAATTCGAGAAAAAACCAAATTTTAAGGCTGCATTGCATTTGTGTCACGTGAACTTTTATCACCCTTAATCAACCATGTTTCGAAAACTTTGATTTAGGATTAAGTTGTAGATGACTACTAAGAACCTTTATTTCCTATCAGTTTTCGTGGATGTTTGTATTCCATCGATATAATGTCGAGTTCGGTGAAAACTTGATTTTAAGGCTACATTGCAAATGTGTCACACAAACACTGATTTTTCCCCAACAATCAACCCTATTTGGAGAACTTTGATTAAGGTTTTTGTTGCTAATGATTATTAAGAACCTTTATTTTCTATCAGTTTTCATGAATGCTTAAATTTCATTGATTTAATGTTGAGTTCAACGAAAACCTTATTTTACGGCTACGTTGCAGCTGTGTAATGCAAACTCCTATTTTTCACCCACAATCAACCATGTTTGGAGAAATTTGAATTAGTATTCTTTTGTAGATGAGTATTAAAAAACATTATTTTCTATCAATTTTTTGTGAATGTTGAATTTGCATTGATTTAATATCGAGTTCGTAAGAAACCTAATTTTATGGCTACGTTGCAGGTCACAGGAACTCCCTTTTTTCACCCATAATCAATCATCTTTCAAGAACTTTGAATTAGAATTGTGTTGTAGATGACTATTAAGAACCTTTATTTTCTAGAAGTTTTTGTGAATGTTCAATTTCCTTCGATTTAATGTCGAGTTTGACAAAACTTTGTTTTAAGCCTAAATTGCAACTTTGTCATGCGAACTGCCACTTTTCACCCATAATCAACTATTTTTGGAAAAAATGGAATTAGGATTGTGTTGTAGACAACTATTAAGAACATTTATTTTCTAGCGATTTTTGTGAATGTTGAATTTCCATCAGTTTAATGTCGAATTTCATGAAAACATGATTTTAAAGCTATGTTGCAGATATGTCATACAAACTCCCATTTTTCACCCACAATCAACCATGTTTGGAGAACTTTGATTTAGTTTTGAGTTGTAAAAGACTATGAAGCACCTTTATTTTCTATTTGTTTTTTTGAATGTTTTATTTCCATCGATTAAATGTGTTGTAGATGACTATGAAGAATCTTTATTTTCAATCGATTTTTGTGAAAGTGGAATATCCATCGATTTAATGTTGAGTTCAACGAAAACCCTATTTTAAGGATACAATGTAGTTTTGTGACGCGAACTTGTTTATTTCTCCCATACACATCCATGTTTGGAGAAATTTGATTTAGGATTGTGTTGTAGATAAATATTAAGAATCTTTATTTTCTATTTATTTTTGTGAATGGTGAATTTCCATCGATTTAATGTTGAGTTCGGCGAAAACCTCTTTTTAAGTCTACGTTGCAGATGTGTCACACAAACTCCCTTTTTCACAGATAATCAACGATGTTTGGAGAACTTTTATTTATGACTATTAAGTAATTTTATTTTCTATCGATTTTTGTGAATGTTCAATTTCCATCGATTTAATGTCGAGTTTGACGAAACCCTAATTTTCATTCTACTTTGTAAACGTGTCATACGAACTCCCATTTTTCATGCATAATCAACCATGTTTGGAGAATTTTTATTCTAGGATTATTCTGTAAATGACTATTAAGAACCTTTATTTTCTATTTGTTTTTATGAGTTTTGAATTTCCATCGGTTAAATTTCAAGTTTCATGAAACCCTATTTTGAGGCTACATTGTATCTATGTAATGCGAACTCCCATTTTTCACCCACAATGAACCAGGTTTTCAAAACTTTGATTTAGGATTATGTTGTAGATGACTAATAATAACCTTTATTTTCTATTGATTTTTGTGAATGTTAAATTTCTTTCGATTTAATGTCAAGTTTGACGAAAACCTGATTTGAAGCCTACATTGCAATTTTCTCACGTGATCTCCCATTTTTCACCCACAATCATCCATTTTTGGAGAACATTGATTTAGGATATTTTTTTATATGACTATAAAGAAAACCTTTATTTTCTATTAGTTTTGATGAACTTTCAATTTTCATCTATTTAATGTCTAGTTTGATGAAAAGATGATTTTAAAGCTAAGTTGCAGCTGTGTCATGTGAACTCCCATTTTTCCCCCACAATCAACAATGTTTGAAGAACTTTGATTTAGTATTGTACTGTAGATGACTATTAGGAACAATTATTTTGTTATGGTTTTTGTCAATGTTGAATTTCCATTGATTTAATGTCATGTTCGTCAAAAATCTAATTTTAAGGCTACATTGCATCTGTGTAAGGCGAACTCCTATTATTTATTCACAATAAACCATGCTTGGAGAACTTTGATTTAGTACTATGTTGTAGATGACTATTAAGAACCATTATTTTCTATCGATTTTCGCGAATGTTCAAATTCCATCGATTTAATGTCAAGTTCGATGAAAACCTAATTTTAATTCTACATTATAGACTTGTCATGCAAACTCCTAGTTTTCACGCATAATCAACCATGTTCGAAGAATTTTGATTTAGGATTATGTCGTAGATGACTATTAAGAACCTTTATTTTATTTTTTCTTTCGTGAATGTTGAATTTTCATCGATTAAATATGGAGTTCGATGAAACCTTATTTTAAAGCTACATTGTAGCTTTGTCATGTGAACTCCCATTTTTCATCCACAATCCACCATGTTTGGAGAACTTTGATTTAGGATTATGTTGTAGATGACTATTAAGAACCTTTATTTTGTATTTAATTTTTGGGAATATTGAATTTCCATCGATTAAATGTCGAGTTCGACGAAACCTAATTTTAAGGCTACATTGCATCTTTGCCAACAAACTCCGAGTTTTCACCCACAATAAACCATGTTTGGAAAACATTGATTTAAGCTTATGTTGTAGATTAATATTAAAACCATTTATTTTCTGTTAGTTTTCATGAATATTGAATTTCCATAAAGTGAATGTCGCGTTCGACGAAAAAACCCTATTTTAAGGCTACATTGCAATTGTGTCACACGAACTTGAAATTTTCACACACAAACATCCATGTTTGCAGAACTTTGATTTCGGCTTGTGTTGTAGATGACTATTAAGAATATTTATTTTCAATCGGTTTTTGTGAAAGTGGAATTTCCATCGATTTAATGTCCAGTCAAACAAAAACCCTATTGTAAGGCTACATTGTAGTTGTGTGACGCGAACTTGCCTATTTCACCCACAAACATCAATGTTTCAAGAAATTTGATTTAGGATTGTGTTGCTGATGACTATTAAGAATCTTTGTTTTCTATTTATTTTTTTGAATGTTGAATTTCCATCGATTTAATGTTGAGTTCGGAAAAAACCTATTTTTAAGGCTACGCTGTAGATGTCTCATGCGAACTCCCTTTTTCACCCATAATCAACGATGTTTGGAGAACTTTTATTTATGACTATTAAAGAAAATTATTTTCTATAGATTTTCATCAATGTTCAATGTCCATCGATTTAATGTCGAGTTCGACGAAAACCTAATTTTAATTCTACGTTGCAGACGTTTTATACCAAGTCCCATTGTTTACGCATAATAAAGCATGTTTGGAGAATTTTTATTTAGGATTATCTTATTAATGACTATTAAGAACATTTATTTTCTATTTGATTTCGTGAATGTTGAACTCCCATCGATTAAATTTTAAGTTTCACGAAACCCTATTTTAAGGCTACATTGAATCTTTGTGACGTGAACTCCCATTTTTGACCCACAATCAAGCAAGTTTTGAGAACTTTGGTTTAGGATTATGTTGTAGATGATAATAACCTTTATTTTCTATCTATTTTTGTGAATGTTAAATTTCTTTCGATTTAATCTAGAGTTTGACAAAAACCTGATATGAAGGCTACATTGCAGTTTTGGCATGTGAAATTCTATTTTTCACCCACAATCAACCATATTTGGAAAACTTTGATTTAGGATTGTTTTTTAGATGACTATAAAGAACATTTATTTTCTATTAGTTTTCATGAACGTTCAATTTCCATCTATTTAATCTCAAATTCGATGAAAAGCTGATTTTAAGTCTACGTTGCAGCTGTGTCATGTGAACTACCATTTTTCAAACACAATCAACAATATTTGGAGAACTTTGATTTAGTATTGTACTGTAGATGACTATTAACAACAATTATTTTGTTACGGTTTTCGTCAATGTTGAATTTCCATTGATTTAATGTCATGCTCGACTAAAATCTGAATTTAAGGCTATGTTGCATTTGTGTGACGTGAACTCCTATTTTTTATTCACAGTCAAACATGTTTGTAGAACTTTGATTTATTATTGTGTTGTAGATGACTATTAATAACATTTATTTTCTTTCGGTTTTCTATCGATTTAATGTCGAGTTCCATGAAAACCTAATTTCAATTCTACATTGCAGACTTGTCACGCGAACTCCAATATAAGTAAAATGATTCGTTATAGTCATCTACAACACAATACTAAATAAATTTTCTCCAAACATGGTTGATTGTGGGTGAAAAAGTGGAGCTCATGTGACATAGCTGCAACGTAGCCTTACAATTAGGCTTTCGTCAAACTCGACATTAAATTGATGAAATTTCAACATTAACGAAAACCCATAGAAAATAAAGGTTATTGAAATAGGATAATGTTGTATATGACTATTAAGAACCTTTATTTTCAATAGGATTTTGTGAATGTTGAATTTCCATCGACTAAATGTTGTGTTTGATGAAAACTTGATTTTAATGCTACATGCAACTGTGTCATGTGAACTTCTATTTTTCACCCAAATCAACCATTCTTGGAGAACATTGATTGAGGATTGTGTTGTAGCTGAGTATTAATAGCCTTTGTTTTCTATCAACTTTCGTGAATGTTTAATTTCCATTGATTTAATGTCGAGCTCGATGAAAACTTGATTTTAAGGCTACGGTCCGACTGTGTTATGTGAACTTCCATATTACCCACAATCTACCATGTTTGGTGAACTTTTATTTAGGATTAAGTTGTAAATGACTACTAAGATCCTTTATTTTCCATCGATTTAATGTCGAGTTCCATGAAAACCTAATTTCAATTCTACATTGCAGACTTGTCACGTGAACTCCGATATAAGTAAAATGGTTCGTTATAGTCATCTACAACACAATACTAAATAAATTTTCTCCAAACATGGTTGATTGTGGGTGAAAAAGTGGAGCTCATGTGACATAGTTGCAACGTAGCCTTACAATTAGGCTTTCGTCAAACTCGACATTAAATTGATGAAATTTCAACATTAACGAAAACCCATAGAAAATAAAGGTTATTGAAATAGGATAATGTTGTATATGACTATTAAGAACCTTTATTTTCAATAGGATTTTCTGAATGTTGAATTTCCATCGACTAAATGTTGTGTTTGATGAAAACTTGATTTTAATGCTACATGCAACTGTGTCATGTGAACTTCTATTTTTCACCCAAATCAACCATGCTTGGAGAACATTGATTGAGGATTGTGTTGTAGCTGAGTATTAATAGCCTTTGTTTTCTATCAGCTTTCGTGAATGTTTAATTTCCATTGATTTAATGTCGAGCTCGACGAAAACTTGATTTTAAGGCTACGGTCCGACTGTGTTATGTGAACTTCCATATTACCCACAATCTACCATGTTTGGTGAACTTTTATTTAGGATTAAGTTGTAAATGACTACTAAGCTCCTTTATTTTCTATCGGTTTTCATGAATGTTGAATTTCCAACGATTTAATGTCGACTTCATTGAAAGCCTGATTTTAAGGCTATGGTCCAACTATGTCATGTCATCTCCCATTTCACCCACAATTGACCATGTTTAGTAAAATTTTATTTCGGATTAAGTAGTAGATGACTATTAAGATCCTTTATTTTCTATCGGTTTTGATGAATGTTGAATTTCCAAAATTTAATGTCAAGTTCAACAAAAACCTAATTTTAAGACTACATTTCAGCTATGTCATGCGAACTCTCATTTTCATCCACAATCAACCATGTTTGGAAAAATTTGATTTAGGATTAAGTTGTCGATAACTATTAAAAACCTTTATATTCTATCGATTTTTGTGAATTTTGAATTTCCATCTATTGAATTTCAAATTCGATAAAAACCTTCTTTTAAGGCTATGTTGCAACTTTGTTCTACGAACTCCCATTTTTCACTGACAATCATCCATTTTTGGAGAACTTTGGATTAGGATTGTGTTGTAGATGACTATTAAGAACCTTGATTTTCTATCTATTTTTGTGAATGTTGAATTTCCCCTGATTTTAAGGCTACATTGTAGTTGTGTCAAGTGAACTCCCATTTTTCACCCACAATCAACCACGTTTGGAAAAAATTATTGATTTAGGATTGTCTTGTAGATGAGTATTAAGAACCTTTATTTTCTATCGATTTTCATGAATGTTCAATTTTCGTCGATTTAATGTCAAGTTCGAGAAAAACTAGATTTTAAGGTTATGTTGCAGTTGTGTCATGCGAGCTCCCTTTTATCACCCATAATCAACCATGTTTCAAGAACTTCGACAAAAAGTTAATTTTAATGCTACGTTGCAGATATGTTTCATGCAAACTCCAATTTTTAACCACAATCAACCATGTTTGGAATAATTTGATTTACTATTGTGTTGTGGATGACTATTAAGAACCTTTATTTTCTATCGGTTTTCGTAAATATTTAATTTCCATTGATTTAGTGTTGAGTTTCTCAAAAACCAAATTTTAAGGCTACGTTGCAGACGTGTCATGCGAACTCCCATTTTTCAAGCATAATCAACCATGTTTGGAGAACATAAATTTAATATTATGTTATGCATGACTATTAAGAAGCTTTATTTTCTATTTATTTTTGTGAATCTTGATTTTTCATCGATTTAATGTCGGCTTCAACTAAAACCTAATTTTAAGGCTATGTTGTAGTTGTGTCACGTGAATCCCTATTTTTTGCACACCATCAACCATGTTGGGAGTACTTTTATTCATTATTAAGATGTAGATGACTATTAAGAAATTTTATTTTCCATTTGTTTTCGTGAATGTTGAATATCAAATGATTTAATGTTGAGTTTAATGAAAACCACATTTTAAGGCTACATTGCAGCTGTGTCACATGAGCTCTAAATTTTACTCCACAATCAACCATATTTGGAGAACTATGATTAAGGATTGTGTTGCAGATGAGTATTAAGAATCTTTATTTTCTATCGGTTTTCGAGAATGTTGAATTTCCATTGATTTAATTTTGAGTTTAGCAAAACCCTAATTTTAAGGCTACATTGCAGCTATGTTACGCGAACTCCCATTTTTAACCCACACTCAACCATGTTTGGGAAATTTTATTAAGGATTGTGTTGTTGATGACTATTAAGAACATTTATTTTATAATGGTTTTCGTGAATGTTGAATTTCCATCAGTTTATTGTCGAATTGCAGGAAAACTTGATTTTAAAGCTATGTTGCAGATGTGTCATGCAAACTCCCATTTTTCACCCACAATCAACCATGTTTGGAGAACTTTGATTTAGTATTGTGTTGTAGATGACTATTAAAAACCTTTATTTTCTATTTGTTTCTGTCAATGTTGAATTTCCATCGATGAAATGTTGACTTCAACGAAACCTAATTTTAAGGTTACATTGCATTTTTGTCAAGAAAACTCCCCTTTTTCACCCACAATAAACCATATTTTGAAAATTTTCATTTATATGTTGTAGATGACTATGAAAAACCTTTATTTTCTATTTGCTTTCGTGAATATTGAATTTCCATCAATTGAATGTCGAGTTCGTTGAAAACCCTATTTTAAAGCTACATTGCAGTTGTGTCACATGAACTTGAAATTTTCACACATGAACATCCATGTTTGGAGAACTTTTATTTAGGATTGTGTTGTAAATGACTATTAAAAATCTTTATTTTTAATCGGTTTTTTTGAAAGTGGAATTTCAATCGATTTAATGTCGATTAAATCAATGGAAATAACATTGACGAAAACCGTAACAAAATAATTGTTCTTAATATTCATCTACAGTACAATACTAAATCAAAGTTCTCCAAACATTCTTGATTGTGGGTGAAAAATGGGAGTTCACATGACACAGCTGCAACGTAGCCTTAAAATTATCTTTTTATCGAACTCGACATTAAACAAATGGAAATTGAACGTTCATGAAAACTAATAAAAAATAAAGGTTCTTTATAGTCATCTAAAAGACAATCCAAAATTAAAGTTCTCCAAATATGGTTAATTCTGAGTGAAAAATGGGAGTTCACATGACAAAACTGCAATGTAGCCTTCAAATCAAGTTTTGTCAAACTCAACATTAAATAGAAAGAAATTTAACATTCATGAAAATCAATAGAAAATAAAGGTTCTTAATAGTCGTTTACAGCATAATCGTAAATAAAAATTCTCCAAACATGGTTGATAATCATGCGTGAAAAATGGGAGTTTGTATGGTACGTATACAATGTAGAATTAAAATAAGGATTTCATCGAATTCAACATTAAATCGATGGAAATTGAATAGTCATGAAAATCGATAGAAAATAAATTTTCCTAATAGTCATAGATAAAAGTTCTCCAAACATCGTTGATTATGAGTGAATAAGGGTTTTTAATAAAGGTTTTTAATAGTCATCTACAACATAATCCTAAATCGATACATGGTTGATTGTGGGTGAAAAATGGGAGTACGCATGACAAAGCTACAATGTAACTTTAAAATAAGGTTTCATTGAACCCCACATTTAATCGATGGAAATTCAACATTCATGAAAACAAATAAATAAAGGTTCTTAATAGTCATCTACAACATAAACCTAAATCAAATTTCTCCAAACATGGTTGATTATGTGTGAAAACTGGGAATTTGCACGACAAGTCTGCAATGTAGAATTAAAATTAGGTTTTCATCGAACTCGACTGTAAATCGATGGAAATTGAACATTCGCGAAAACCAATAGAAAATAAAGTTTATTAATAGTCATCTACAACACAATACTAAATCAAAGTTCTCCAAACATGGTTGATTGTGAATAAAAAATAGGAGTTTGAGTGACACAGATGTAACGTAGCCTTAAAATCAGATTTTGGTTGAACATGAGATTAAATCAATGGAAATTCAACATTGACGAAAAATCGTAACAAAGATTCAACATAGCCATTTGAAATTGAATCAATGGAAATTGAACATTCATGAAAACCAATCGAAGAAAAAGGTTCTTTATAGTCATCTATAACACAATCCTAAATAAATGTTCTCCAAACATGGTTGATTGTGGGTGAAAAAAATTGGAGATCATATGATGCACCTGTAACGTAGCCTTACAAATAGGTTTCCATGAAACTCAACATTAAATCAATGAAAATTCAACATTCACGAAAACCAATCGAAAATAAAGGTTGTTAGTAGTCATCTAAAACACAATATTAAATCAAAGTTTTTCAACATTCATGAAAACCAATAGAAAATAAAGGTTCTTAATAGTCATCTACAACACAAATCTAAATAAAAGTTCTCCAAACATGCTTTATTGTCCGTGAAAAAAGGGAGTTATCGTGACACCACTGCAACATAGACTTAAAAAATCAGGTTTTCATCGAACACAACATTAAATCGATGGAAATTGTACATTCACGAAATCTGATAGAAAATAAAGGTTCTTAATAGTCATCGACAACACAATACTATATCAAAGTTCTCCAAACATGGTTGATTGTGGGTGCAAAATGGGAGTTCACATGACACAGCTACAATGTAGCTTTAAAATTAGGTTTTTTTGTTGAACTCAACATTAAATCGATGGAAATTCAACATTCATGAAAACCAATAGAAAACAAAGATTCTTAATAGTCATATAAAACATAATTGTAAATCAAAATTTTCCAAACATGGTTATTTATGGGTGAAAAATGGGAGTTCACATGACACATCTGCAACATAGCCTTAAAATTAGGTTTTCTTCAAAGACGATATTAAATCCATTGTAATTCAACATTCATGAAAACTCTACAAAACAATACTAAATGAAATTTCTCCAAACATGGTTGATTGAGGGTGAAAAATGGGAGTTTGCATAACACAACTGCAACGTAGCCTTAAAATCAGTTGTTTGATGAACTCGACATAAAAACAATCAAAATTCAACTTTCACGACAACTGATCAATAGAAAATAAAGGTTCTTAATAGTCATCTACAACACAATCCTAAATCAATATTCTCAAAACATGGTTGCTTACAGGTGAACAATGGGAATTCACGTGACAAATCTACAAAGTAGCCTTAGCATTAGGTTTTCGTCGAACTCAACATTAAATCAATTAAAATTAAATATTCATGAAAACACATAGAAAATAAAGGTTATTAATAGTCATCTACAACACAATTCTAAATCAAAATTCCCCAATGATGGTTGATTATGGGTGAAAAATGGGAGTTTGCATGACACGGCTACAATGTAGCATTAAAATAAAGTTTTTTCTGTGAACTCGACATTAAATCGATGGAAATTCAACATTCACAAAAACTAATAGAAAATAAGAGTTCTTAATAATCATCTATAAAAAAATATTAAATAAAAGTTCTCCAAACATGGTTGATTGTGGATGAAAAATGATAGTTCACGTGACACAACTATAACGTAGCCTTAAAATCAGGTTTTCATCTAACTTGATGTTAAATCGATTGAAATTCAACAATCACGAAAACTAATAGAAAATAAAGTTTTTTAATAGTTATCTACAACACAATCTTAACTCAAAGTTACCCAAATATGGTTGATTGTGGGAGAAAAATGGGAGTTCGCATGACATAGTTGCAACGTAGCCTTAAAATTCAGCTTTCGACGTACTCGGCGTTAAATCTATGGAAATTATTGATTCACGAAAATCAATAGAAAATAAAGGTTCTTAATAGTCAAATACAACACAATACTAAATTAAAGTACTCGAAACATGGTTGATTATGGGTGAAAAATGGGAGTTTGCGTGACACATTTGCAATGTAGCCTTCAAGTTATGTTTTCGTCGAACTCAACAATACATCGATCTAAATTCAACGTTCACGAAAACTAATAAAAAATAAAAGTTTTTAATAGTAATTTACAACACAATACTAAATCAAAGTTCTTGAAACATGATTTATTGTGGCCGAAAAATGGGAGTTTGTGTGACACATCTACAACGTTGCATTAAAATCAAATTTTCTTAGAACCTGACATTAAATCGATGGAAATTCAACATTCATGAAAACTGATAGAAAACAAACATTCTTAATAGTCATCTACAACACAATCCTAAATCAAAGTTCTCCAAACATGGTGGATTGTGGGTGAAAAATTAGAGATCGCCTGACACAACTGCAACATAGAATTAAAATAATGTTTTCTTCGAACTTGACATTAAATCGATGGAAATTGAACATTCACAAAAACTGATAGAAAATAAAGGTTCTTAAAAGTCATCTACAACATAATCCTATATCAAAATTCTCAAAACATGTTTGATTTAGGGTGAATGGGTGTTCGTGTGACACAGCTGTAACATACGTTTAAAATCAGGTTCTCGTCAAACTCGACATTAAATCGATGGAAATTTGACTTTCATGAAAATCGATAAAAAATAAATGTTCTTAATAGTCATCTACAACACAATTCTAAATCAAAGTTATCCAAACATGGTTGATTGTGGGTAAAAAATAGGACTTTACGTAACAAAGATGTAACATAGCCAATCAAAATTGAATCAATGGAAATTGAACATTCACAAAAACCAATATAAGAAAAAAGGTTCTTTATAGTCATCTACAACACAATACTAGATAAATGTTCTCCAAACATGGTTAATTATGGGTGAAAAAGTGGAGCTCATGTGACACCGCTGCAACGTAGCCTTACAATTAGGCTTTCATCAAACTCGACATTAAATCGACGAAAGTTCAACATTAGCGAAAACCCATAGAAAATAAAGGTTATTGAAATAGAATTGTGTTGTAGATGACAACTAAGAACCTTTATTTTCAATAGGCTTTTGTGAATGTTAAATTTCCATCGACTAAATGTTGAGTTTAATGAAAACTTGATTTTAAGGCTACATGCAGCTGTGTCATGTGAACTTCTATTTTTCATCCAAATCAACCATGGTTGAAGAAAATTGATTGAGGATTGTGTTGTAGATGAGTATTAATAACCTTTATTTTCTATCATCTTTTGTGAATGTTTAATTTCCATCGATTTAATGTCGAGCTCGACAAAAACTTGATTTTAAGGCTACAGTCCAACTGTGTCACGTGAACTTCCATATTATCCACAATCAACCATGTTTGGTGAACTTTTATTTAGGATTAACTTGTAAATGAATACTAAGATCCTTTATTTTCTACGGTTTTTCATGAATGTTGAATTTCCAATGATTTAATGTCGAATTTAATGAAAACTTGATTTGAAGGCTACGGTGCAAGTATGTCACGTGAACTCCCATTTCACCCACAATCAACCATGTTTGGTAAAATTTTATTTAGGATTAAGTTGTAGATGACTATTAAGATTATTTATATGCTTTCGATTTTCGTGAATGTTCAATTTGCATTGATTTAATGTCGAGTTCAACGAAAACTTGATTTTAAGGCCACATTTGAGTTGTGTCATGCGAACTCCTTTTTTCAACCACAATCAAAGATGTTTGGAGATCTTTAATTAAAGATTGAGTTGTAGATGACAACTAAGAACCTTGATTTTCTATCCATTTTTGTGAATCTTGAATTTCCCTTGATTTAATGTCAAGTTCAACGAACACCTGATTTTAATGCTACATTGTAGTTGTCTCATGTGAACTCCCATTTTACACCCACAATCAACCATCTTTGGAGAAAATTGATTGAGGATTGTGTTGTAGATTAGTATCAAGAACCTTTATTTTCTATCGATTTTCATTAATGTTCAATTTCCGTTGA
Source organism: Sequoiadendron giganteum (assembly GCA_007115665.2). Classification (NCBI taxonomy): domain Eukaryota; kingdom Viridiplantae; phylum Streptophyta; class Pinopsida; order Cupressales; family Cupressaceae; genus Sequoiadendron; species Sequoiadendron giganteum. Next base: position 128,063 of record VCHN02000019.1, read on the forward strand.
CTTAATGTCAAGTTCGAGAAAAATCAAATTTTAAGGTTATGTTGCAGCTGTGTCACGTGAACTACCTTTGATCACCCATAATCAACCATGTTTGAAGAACTTTTATTTAGGATTAAGCTGTAGATGACTACTAAGAACATTTATTTTCCATCAGTTTTTGTGGATGTTGATATTCCATCGATATAATGTCGAGTTTGGTGAAAACTTGATTTTAAGGCTACGTTGCAACTGTGTGACATGAACTCCTATTTTTTCCCAACAATCAACCCTTTTTAGAGAACTTTGATTAAGGTTTGTGTTGCTGATGACTACTAAGAACCTTTATTTTCTATTTGTTTTCATAAATGTTGAATTTCCATTGATTTAATTTCGAGTTCAATGAAAACCAAATTTTAAGGCTACTTTGCACCAGTGTCATGTGAAATCCCATTTTTGACACGCAATCAACCATGGTTGGAAAACTTTGATTAAGGACCTTGAACTATTAAGAACCTTTTATTTTTATTGGTTTTCATGAATATTGAATTTCCATTGATTTGCTATCATGTTTAACGAAAGCCTAATTTTAAGGCTATGTTGCAAATTTGTCACATCAACTCCTATTTTTCACCCTTAAACAACCATGTTTGGAGAAATTTAATTTAGGATTTTATTGTTGATGACTACAAAACCTTTATTTTCTATCGGTTTTTGTGAATGTTGAATTTCTAATGATTTAGTGCCAAGTTAGACCAAACTTTTATTTTAAGGTTACGTTCTACCTGTTTGATGTGAATGTTGAGTTTAAGTCTACACTACAGATGTGACATGTGAACTCCCATTTGTCACCCACAATCAACCATATTTGAAGAAAACTTTAATTTAGGATTGTGTTGTTGATGACTATTAAGAATCTTTATTTTCTATCAATTTTTGTGAATGTTGAATTTCCATCGATTTAATGTCGAGTTCGATGAAAACTTGATATTAAGTCTACATTGCAAATGTGTCATGCGAACTCGCATTCTTCACCCACAATCTACCATGTTTGGAATACTTTGATTTAGTATTGTATTGTAGGTGACTATAAAGAACCTATATTTTCTATGGGTTTTTAAGGCTACGTTGTAGCTGTGTCATGTGAACCCCTATTTTTCACACACCATCAACCATGTTGGGAGTACTTTTATTCAGTATTAAGTTGTAGATGACTATTAAGAACTTTTATTTTCCATTTGTATTTGTGAATGTTCAATATCAAATTATTTAATGTTGAGTTCAATGAAAACCACATTTTAAGCATATGTTGCAGCTATGTCACACGAACTCTCACTTTTATTCCACAATCAACCATATTGGGGAACTTTGATTAAGGATTGTGTTGTAGATGACTATTAAGAGCCTTGATTTTCTATCAGTTTTTGTGAATGTTGAATTTCGCTTGATTTAATGTCAAGTTCAACGAAAACCTGATTGTAAAGCTACATTGCAGTTGTGTCATGTGAACTCCTATTTTTCACCCACAATCAACCATTTTTGGAAAAAAAAGATTTAGGATTGTGTTGTAGATGAGTATTAATAACCTTTATTCTCTATCGATTTTCATGAATGTTCAATTTTCGTCGATTTAATGTTAAGTTCAAAAAAGAATAAAAATTCAAGTCTATGTTGCAACTGCGTCACACGGACTCCCTTTTATCACCCATAATCAACAATGTTTCAAGAACTTTTATTTAGGATTAAGTTATAGATGACTACTAAGAACCTTTATTTTCTATCAGTTTTCGTGGATGTTGGTATTCCATCAATATAATCTCGAGTTCAATGAAAACTTGATTTTAAGGCTACATTGCAACTGTTCCACACAAATTCCTATTTTTCCCGAACAATCAACCCTGTTTGGAGTACTTTGATTAAGGTTTGTGTTGCTGATGACTATCAAGAACATTTATTTTCTATCGGCTTTGATGAATGCTGAATTTCCAACGATTTAATGTCGAGTTCAACGAAAACCTGATTTTAAGACTGCGTTCCTGCTATGTCAGGTAAACTCTCATTTTTCACCCACAATCAACCATGTTTAGAGAATTTTTATTTAGGATTGTGTTGTAGATGACTATAAAGATTTTTTATATATTCTTTAAGTTTTCATGAATGTTGAATTTCGATTGATTTAATATCGAGTTCAACGAAAACTTGATTTTAAAGATACGTTTGAGGTGTGTCATGCAAACTCCCATTTTCACCCACAATCAACCATGTTTGGAGAACTTTGATTTAGGATTGAGTTGTAGATAACTATAAAAACCTTTATATTGTATCGGTTTTTGTGAATATTGAATTACCATCGATTTAATGTCAAAATTGACAAAAACCTTATTTTAAAGCTACGTTGCAAATTTTAACCCCCGAAATCTCATTTTTCACTCATAATCAACCATTTTTGGAGAACTTTGATTTAGGATTGTGTTGTAGATGACTACTAAGAACCTTGATTTTCTATTTCTTTTGTGAATGTTGAAATTCCCCTTGATTTAATGTCAAGTTCAACAAAAACATGATTTTCATGCTACATTGTAGTTGTCTCATGTGAACTCCCATTTTTCACCCACAATCATCCATGTTTGGAGTAAATTGATTTAGGATTGTGTTGTAGATGAGTATTGAGAACCTTTATTTTCTATCTATTTTCATGAATGTTCAATTTTTGCTAACTCCTATTTTTGACACACAATCAACCTTGTTTGCAGAACTTTGATTAAAGATTGTGTTGTAGATGACTATTAAAAACTTTTATTTTTATTGGTTTTCTTGAATATTGAATTTCCATTGATTTAATGTTGTGTTTCATGAAAGCTTAATTTCTATTCTACATTGTAGACATGTCACACGAACTCCCAGTTTTCACGCATAATCAACGATGTTTAGAGAATTTTGATTTAGGATTATGTTGTAGATGACCATTAAGAACCTTTATTTTCTTTTTTTTTCGTGAATATTGAATTTCCATCGATTAAATGAAGAGTTCAACGAAACCTTCTTTTAAAACTACATTATAGCTTTGTCATGCAAACTCCCATTTTTCACCCATAATCAACCATGTTTGGAGAACTTTGATTTAGGATTATGTTGTAGATGACTATTAAGAACCATTATTTTCTATTTGTTTTTGTGAATGTTGAATTTCCATCGATTAAATGTCGAGTTCTACAAAACCAAATTTTAAGGCTACATTGAATCTTTGTCAAGCAAACTCCTAGTTTTTACCCAAAATAAACCATGTTTGGAAAACTTTAATTTAAGATTATGTTGTAGATGACTATTAAAAACCTTTATTTTTTAATTTGTTTTCATGAATATTGAATTTCCATAAATTAAATGTCGAGTTTGACGAAAACCCTATTTTAAGGCTACATTGCAGTTGTGTCACACGAACTTGAAATTTTCACACACTAACATCCATGTTTGGAGAACATTGGATGTAGGATTTTGTTGTAGATGACTATTAAGAATCTTTATTTTCAATCGATTTTTGTGAAAGTTGAATTTCCATCGATTTAATAGCAAGTTTGACGAAAACCCTATTTTAAGGCTACATTGTAGTTGTGTGACGCAAACTTTCTTATTTCATGCACAAACATCCATGTTTGGAGAAATTCGATTTAGGATTGTGTTGTAGATGAATATTAAGAATCTTTGTTTTCTATTTATTTTTGTGAAAGGTGAATTTTCATCGATTTATTATTGATTTTAGTGAAAACCTATTTTTAAGGCTATGTTGTACATGTGTCACGTGAACTCCTTTTTTCACCCATAGTCAACGATATTTGAAAAAATTTGATTTTGGATTGTTTTTAAGATGACTATAAAGAACCTTTATTTTCTATTAGTTTTCATGAACGATCAATTTCCATCTATTTAATGTCGAGTACGTTGCAGCTGTGTCATGTGAACTCCCATTTTTCAAAATCAACAATGTTTTTAGAACTTTGATTTATTATTACATTATAGATGACTATGAGGAACATTTATTTTCTATCGGTTTTCGCGAATGTTATATTTTCATCGATTTCATGTCGAGTTCGATGAAAACCTAATTTTAATTCTACATTACAGACTTGTCATGCAAACTCCCAGTTTTCATGCATAATAAACCATGTTTGGAGAAATTCGATTTAGGATTGTGTTGTAGATAAATATTGAGAATCTTTATTTTCTATTTATTTTTGTGAATGGTGAATTTCCATCGATTTAATGTTGAGTTCGGCGAAAACCTCTTTTTAAGTCTACGTTGCAGATGTGTCACACAAACTCCCTTTTTCACAGATAATCAACGATGTTTGGAGAACTTTTATTTATGGCTATTAAGTAATTTTATTTTCTATCGATTTTTGTGAATGTTCAATTTCCATCGATTTAATGTCGAATTCGATGAAAACCTAATTTTCATTCTACGTTGCAAACGTGTCATACAAACTCCCATTTTTCATGCATAATCAACCATGTTTGGAGAATTTTTATTTAGGATTATGCTATAAATGACTATTAAGAACCTTTATTTTCTACTTGTTTTCATGAATGTTGAATTTCCATTGATTAAATTTCAAGTTTCACGAAACCCTATTTTAAGGCGACATTGCATCTTTGAGACGTGAACTCCCATTTTTCATCCACAACCAACCAGGTTTTGAGAACTTTGATTTAGGATTATGTTGTAGATGACTAATAATAACGTTTATTTTCTATTGATTTGAAGGCTACATTGTAGTTTTGTGTTGTGTCACGTGAACTGTCATTTTCACCCACAATCAACTTTGTTTGGAGAAATTTGATTTAATATTGTGTTGCAAATGACTATTAATATTTTTTGTTTTCTTACAGTTTTCATGAATATTGAATTTGCCTCGATTTAATGTCGAATTCGATGAAAACCTAATTTTAATTCTACATTGCATGGAGACTTGTTACTTGAACTCCCAGTTTTTAGGCATAATCAACCATGTTTGGAGAATTTTGATTTAGGATTTGTCATGCCCATAAATTTTCGCTAGAAAAACCAACCAATTTTTTTTTTTTTGATAAACCCTAAACAAGTAAATTGTATTGACCAACCAGTCATGAGCATGGTCACATATTTTACACATCGATAGGTGTATCTCATGCAATTTCAACTTGACACATCGCCTAAAAGTGGGGAGTGGGGTTACAACATAAGTCGATATGCAAAGACCACCCTGCACACCTTCGAATGACGAAGGAGAGAATCCTAGTTTCAAGATTATCACGGAGTGGTGATGTTGAATTAATAGAGATTGTTGGCATCGGTGATAAGGCTACTATTACTAGAACATCTCAACCTAAAGTTTGCTAAACCAAGTCAGATGTTAAGTATTAAAAACCACATGTTACAGTTGCTCGTATTAATCCTCGATGAAATTTTAAGATCGATTGATGGCACTATTATTTCTTAATCCACATCCATTCTTATTTAAGACAACAAGATAAGGTTAACCTTCATATCGTCATCGATATTCTGATTACCAACATCATATAAATATACTTTTTTTTTTAAAAAACATCATGATAAAAGGCCACAATTCCAATTACCAAGTTAAATCGCATACATAAACCTTTACACTCCCTAATACCTCCTTGGCCCTTATATACTAATACCCCTCTTACTATTAATATCAAGATTTTCGAAGTAATATTAATGGTGATAATATTTGTTCCTCATAGTATATACAATGGTAGTATCCAATAACATTTAAATTTACCACTTACCTAATTTTTAATTGCAAATTTTATATATATTCCATGATAATAATACTATTATTTTAATTATTATTCATTTAACTATTTACATATCATACATAATATTCATTTTCTTTCATTATTATTAATTTAACTATATATATACATACTCACTCTAAAAAGGTAATTTAAAAAAAAAAAAAAACTATAGATTAGAAATTAACATATGCATATAAATTTATACATTAATTCTTTTACATATAATATTAATTTCTTTTGAAGTGAGGGAAGAGGACCTCGAATGAAGGGAAGGTTTCTATATTTCTCTTTTTAAAGAAACTTGACTAATTCTAACCTTTATCCTCATATGATATATTATTTAATTCATTAAAATCTCTATTTTTAGAGGGTGGGATATATCCCCTCTAATGAAATCTCCATTATCACGTGAGACAGATTTTAATATATATTTTTTTACATCAGAAGTCTTTATTATTTTCACCAACGTAACTTGTGTTACCCATGTTGCAATTTCCTGAATTGCTGCGTGGAGTAGAATGCTATTATTGTACGCGATTCAAATAGAAGGGATTTGTTGATAGTCTTAGTAAGGAGACTTATTTTATTTTATTTTTTTGTAGATTCTCACAGCTTCAATTTGGACGGCTGAGTTTTCAAGACAGCGGAAGGAGTGATCTAATCAGGAGGATGAGTAATTGTTATTTAATTGTTTTCTTTATTGGTATTAGCGTTGATGTTTATACATTCACTGACATCGCTGTTATAGCTCCCATTTACCAAGTGGTGCTTCCATTTACCGCTGCCTAGACGGAGTACGTATATTATTTGATTTTTATCTTATTTTATCTTTTAACCGTAATAGTGGAAGAACAAGAATAAACTAGATTTAACCAATAAGTGGAATATTTAGGTATGTGTAATTAATGCACAGATTTTTGTCAATATCAAATGTCCATGCAATACGTTGTTAGCACATCCTCTTGTCTGCCAACCGTGTGCAGCTGTGCATATATTCACCATGAATAAAATGTACCAGGGCTCCTGCTTAACAATTAATAAAGAGGAAGAAGACACATTTAATTCTTGCGGTAGTAATCTTGATGATTTCTGTACCTTGATCTTCCATTGAGCCACTGTCAATTTGTGAGCAGGGTACCAAGGAAGCTAACAAAAGGAATTTAATCTCAGCAGTTAAGAGGGGATGGTGGAAATGGCTTCAATGAAAGTTCAAACTTTAATCATTACTTAGCTCCCCACATTCACGCTACCGTTGATATTGAGTTCATAAAAAAAATATAATTATTGGCATTCAATTTTAACATGCATATAAACGCTATAATCCCCATTTCTGCTTGCTGCTGTTTAAAAAGTATGAAAGCCATTATGGTGTACGCCTTTATGGTAAGGAGATTAGTTGGTCGCTGAGAGATCACATTCTTGCATAACAAGCTACTGTCACTCCTACTGATGCACGACATATTTATTAGTGACAGTTCCGAGTCCACACGCTAAGCTGTTCTTCCTGCATTCGACTGAAATCTCCTCCTGAATTGCTAGCAATTAATTGGTCTGATGGGCAACATCATATACCAGTCTAATCATCACGACTAGGATTTGACGCACCATGCCTAGCCTCTATTCTACTTCATTAACTTTTCATTTCAAAGGGCACACGTCTTGCACCTTTTTTTTCTTCTACTTTCACCTAACGCTCGCTCAAAACTATTATCACACAATTAATGTTTTTGTGTAAAAACAAATGTTATACAGTTTCCTATATCGACCGATGTTAGACCAACGATTTAGTCTACGCAGTAAATCTTTATCAACCAATTAATCTTGGACAAACGTACACTTCTCTCGAGCTCAAAGATCGACCACCTCAGAACTTGATATTCTTCATCTTCCTTGGACGTGGCATAGCTTGGTCAAAAATTGAGGTAAGTTACTTGTCGCGGTTGACAATGCCTTGTTTTGTTCCTCTTTTATTCACCTGGTTTGATGTCTTACCAGATAGCATGACTGATTTCTATTTTATTTTATCTTCTTGCTTTTGGTTGCAGGGTACACGGAGTTGGGGAGAATGGATCGATCCCCATTGAGACCATCCATTTCCAAACCACCTGCCTCACTACCTTACACCATTGCGACCATCAACTGCTTTGCAGTTTAATGACCACCGAATAGTGGTATGACGACATGAGACAATTTACCAGGCTAAAGCTACGCCTACAACGATAGCCTATCGGCTAAATCAATGAATGACCAATTTCCCCATATTGCACCGAGGATAGTAGTAGAGACAGAGCCTCTACCTTTCCTGCATGAGGCGCCTGAGAGCTTGGGAGGAACGGTTTTAGGTGAGCGATAACCATTGCGCATGTGGGTAAGGGTTGCGCCAGGATGATGAGGGAAAGTCCCATCCTATGTTTACTTCTTCGTTAGCTTTATTTCATGAATAGAGGGAAAAACAAACCATTATAGTGCAATGGCGGCCAGGGGTAAGCTCTGCAAACTATTAGTATCAACATTAAGTTCTCTGGTTCAACGCATTGTCCTCATTGGAGGCATTACTTTCTTATAAATACAAAATATTAATATTTATGTGCCATAGTGTATGATTACTAGATGGGAAATTTAAACATTAGTACCAAAAACACCAAATAAACAGAAACATAGCCACTGTATTATTCATCTCATTTCGATTGAACTAAAATGCAGAGTACTGATTAATAAGAATTAAAGGATAAATATTTTATCATCGTGTCATCCTATAGGTGCGAAGTGCAAATACTCAGAGATCCATTTCAAAGTCCCTTTCTTTTCTCTTTTCTTTTTGTTGGTTTTCTTGGTGAATGATGTAGAAGTCTTGTTCCACCATCTGTGCGCTAGTAACATATATTTATTTATTTATTTATTTTGAAGTATGGTGTTTCATTAAGAAAATAGATACTGTATGATAGAAATTTTATGCTTCAACACATACACACACGGAATGGATTCATTCAATTCTCCCAAAGAAGAAAACAATGATCATCATTCTTGAAGCTTATTAAAATTTAATATAAAGCTCATTGTATTGAATTACACTAGTTTCTCATGGCCCTCTTTTGACCGATTATTACATTTCTTCTCTACTGCACAATCCGTGTATTTCAAACTACAACACTTAGTACCCATTTTGCATAGACTATGAAGTTCCAGCCTTAAACTCTCAGATTTAACCAGATTTTCATTACAAATAACTAGCATGGAGGTATTCAATGGAGATTTAGTGCATGCTCATCCATTTTAAATCTAAATCAAGAAAAGAAATCACATTAATGGAACTTTCTCTTCTCCACTGTCTTACATGTACTTAAAAACACCAACCTTCCATATTACAAACAGATTTAAGGATACAATGAAGGATACATAGTAGATTAAGGCTTGCTCTCCACCCTACCGTAATGGCGTCATGGAGCTTCGTGAGCTCTAGCCATACCCCCAAGCAAGAATATTTTGGCCCCATGGTGATGAATGGGGGCCTCACAAAATTTTATGGAAGGAATGAAAATATAATAACATTCATATCACATTCATATAGACACTTCGCCCACTATATTTAGCAAAATCCACACAACCATATCACTCTCTTGCTATAGCTAAACAAAAGAAGATGGAAAGAATATAACTTATCTCTTTGCTTTAGGTGCTAGAATTTAACTCTTTCATCCCCATTTCCTCTCCAACCAAGCCATCTGTATCACTCTCTCCCCAACAAGACTCCTCTTCTCATCTTCTCATTTTTATTTTTTTAGCATCTTCCCTAAAGTTCTCCAAGACTCCTCTTCTCATCTTCTCATTTTTATTTTTTTAGCATCTTCCCTAAAGTTCTCTGAAAGGGAGAAGTGGGTAGCACCCCACTCATTCTTCTTCAAAATATATAGAAGTTTCAACTTGCAACTCTTGGATGGGGGTGTGTGGAGTGTACTTTCCTTCATAAATGAGGGTCTTTTCCTTATCAAATAAAATACATGCACTTGGACAACCCCTCCATCTTTCCACCCCATTCTCTCCTCAAAATTCGTCACTCATCATTATGAGGACTTTTCAAGGGTCAAATCATGTCTTTGGGGCACTATTGTATGCCTACTTGACCCCTACCACTATGGTATAGACCCTAGGGGGTTTATTTTTGCACCCTAACCCAAAAATTTGACTAACAACTCTCATTAAAAGCCCACTCAAGGTTCCATCCGAGTTTCAAACTTAGCTAGGGGTTTCCAAGACCTAATCCCCACTTACACCTCACATGAATCCCAACTATATGCCCTCACACCCTTAGTCCTCCAATACATTAACTCCACCTGTTTCTAGGCCCCGAATGGGGTCAAATTTATATCCTCATGAAGTAGTCTTTTGATTCAATCTTGATGGTTCTCCTTTCTCATGCTAACATTGTTGCCTTCCTGCACATTAGCAACGTGATTGTAAGTATCAATTCTATATCACACTAATCTATTAGTTGAACATTCAAATCTTTAACTATGTAATAATCCATTTAGAATCTAATTTGCATTCCATGGTATACGAGTGCAATCCACTTCCATGGTAATGAAAATAAAACATAATCTCAAAATGATATGCAAGAATATTGCCAAAAGATCACCTTATTTATTATCCACAATACATTTAATCATCAATTCAAGAAAAACATATAACAATTTGTGCTTGTATTAAGTACATACAAAGTAGGGTCTTATAGGATTATGTTGTAGATGACAATTAGGAACCTACATTTTCTATTTGTTTTCGTGAATGTTGAATTTTCATCGATAAAATGTGGAGTTCGACGAAACCTAATCCTAAGGCAACATTGCATCTTTGTCATGCAAACTCCCAGTTTTCACCCACAATAAACCATATTTGAAAAAATTTGATTTAAGATTATATTGTAGATGACTATTAAAACCCTTTATTTTCTATTAGTTTTCGATAATATTGAATTTCCATCAATTAAATGTCGAGTTTGATGAAAACCCTATTGTAAGGCTACATTGCAGTTGTGTCACACGAACATCCATGTTTGGAGGACTTTGATTTAGGATTTTGTTGTAGATGACTATTAAAAATCATTTCTTTCAACCGTTTTTTGTGAAAATGGAATTTCCATCGATTTAATGTCGAGTTCGACGAAAACCCTATTTTAAGGCTACATTGTAGTTGTGTGACGCGAACTCGCTTATTTCACCCACAAACATCCATGTTTGGAGAAATTTGATTTAGGATTGTGTTGTAGATGACTATTAAGAATCTTTGTTTTCTATTTATTTTTGTGAATGGTGAATTTCCTTCTATTTAATGTTGAGTTTGGTGAAAACCTAGTTTTAAGGCTACATTGCAGATGTGTTACGCAAACTACCTTTTTCAACCATAATCAACAATATAGTTGTGTAAGGCAAACTTTCTTATTTCACCCACAAACATTCACGTTTGGAGAAATTTGATTTAGGATTGTGTTGTAGATGACTATTAAGAATCTTTGTTTTCTATTCATTTTTGTGAATGGTGAATTTCCATCTATTTAATGTTGAGTTCGGCGAAAACCTAGTTTTAAGGCTACATTGTAGATGTGTCATGCGAACTACCTTTTTCAACCATAGTCAACAATGTTTTTAGAACTTTTATTTATGACTATTAAGAAAATTTATTTTCTATCAATTTTCGTGAATGTTCAATTTCCATCGATTTAATGTCAAATTCGACGAAAACCTAATTTTAATTCTACTTTGCAAACGTGTCATACGAACTCCTATTTTTCATGCATAATCCTCCATGTTTGGAGAATTTTTATTTAGGATTATGCTGTAAATGACTATTAAGAACCTTTATTTTCTATTTGTTTTCGTGAATTTTGAATTTCCATCGATTAAATTTCAAGTTTAACGAAACCCTATTTTAAGGCTACATTGCATCTTTCTGAAGCAAACTCCCATTTTTCACCCACAATCAACCAGGTTTTGAGAAATTTGATTTAGGATTATGTTGTAGATGAATAATAATAACCTTTATTTTCTATCGATTTTCGTGAATGTGATATTTCTTTCTATTTAATGTTGAGTTTGACGAAAACCTGATTTGAAGGCTACATTGCAGATTTGTCACGTGAGCTCCCATTTTTCACCCACAATCATCCATATTTGGTGAACTTTGATTTAGGATTGTGTTTTAGATGACTATAAAGCACCTTTATTTTCTATTAGTTTTCATGAACGTTCAATTCCCATCTATTTAATGTCGAGTTCAATGAAAAGTTGATTTTAAGGCTACATTGGAGCTGTGTCATGTGAACTCCCATTTTTCACCCACAATCAACATTGTTTGGAGAACTTTGATTTAGTATTGTAATTTAGATGACTATTAATAACAATTATTTTGTGACAGTTTTCGTCAATGTTTAATTTCCATTGATTTAATGTTATGTTCGACCAAAATCTTATTTTAAGGCTACGTTGCATCTATCTCATGTGAACTTCTATTTTTTTTTAGAATCAACAATGTTTGGAGAAATTTTATTAAAGATTGTGTTGTAGATGACTACTAAGAACCTTTATTTTCTATTGGTTTTCGTGAATGTTGAATTTTCATCGATTTAATGTTGAGTTTGATGAAACCCTGATTTTAAGGCTAAGTTGCAGCTGTGTCATGCGAACTCCCTTTTTGCACCGACAATCAACCATCTTTCGAGAAAATTTTATTGAGTATTGTGTTGTAGATGACTATTAAGAACATTTTTTTTTTTTTGTTTACATGAATATTGAATTTCTATCGATTTAATGTCGAGTTTCATGAAAACCTGAGTTTAAGGCCATGTTGCAACTTTGTCACGCAAACTCCTATTTTTCACCCACAATCAAGCATGTTTAGACAACTTTGATTTAGGATTCCATTGATGATGTCTATTAAAACCTTTATTTTCTATTAGTTTTCGTGACTATTGAATTTTCTTTGATTTAGTGTCGAGTTTGATGAAAATCCTCTTTTAAGGCTACATTGCAGTTGTTTGACGTGAACTGTCATTTTCACCCACAATCAACTATGTTTGGAGAAATTTATTTTTTTATTGTGTTGTAGATGACTATTAAGATCATTTACTTTTTTATAGTTTTCATGAATATTGAATTTTCATCGATTTAATATCGAGTTTGATGAAAACCTGAGTTTAAAGATACGTTGCAGCTTTGTCACACGAACTCCCATTTTCACACATAATCAACCATGTTTCGAGTACTTTGATTTAGGATTGTGTAGTAGATAACTATTAAGAATGTTTATTTTCTATCGATTTTCGTGAATGGTGAATTTCCATCCATTTAATGTCGAGTTTGGCAAAAACCTGATTTTACGGCTACTTTACAGATGTGTCACGCGAATTCCCTTTTTTCACCCATAATCAACCATTTTTCGAGAACTTTGATTTATGAGTATTAAGAACATTTATTTTCTATCGATTTTTGTGAATGTTCAATTTCCATAAATTTAATGATGAGTATGATGAAAACATAATTTTAAGGCTGTGTTTCAGATTTGTCACCCATAATTAACCATGTTCAAAGAATTTTCATTTACGATTATGTTGTAGATGACTATTAAGAACTTTTCTTTTCTATTTCTTTTACTGAATGTTGAATTTCCATCGATTAAATGTTGAGTTCAGTGAAAACTTGATTTTAAGGCTACATTGCAGCTATGTTACACAAACTCCCATTTTTAACCCATAATCAACCATGATTGGAATTTTTTATTATGGATTGTTTTGTAGATGACTATTAAGAACCTTTATTTTCTAGGGGTTTTCATGAACGTTGAATTTCCATCGATTCAATGTCGAATTTGATGAAAACCTTATTTTAAAGCTATGTTGCAGATGCGTCAAACGAACTCCCATTTTTCATCCACAATCAACCATTGTTCGGAGAACTTTAATTTAGTACTGTGTTGTAGATGACTATTAAGAACATTTTTTTTCTATTGATTTTCACGAATGTCCAATTTCCATTGATTTAATGTTGAGTTCGACGAACTCCCATTTTTCGCGCATAATCAACCATGTTTGGAGAATTTTGATTTAGGATTATGTTGTAGATTTTAAGGCTACATGTAGCTGTATCATGTGAACTTCTATTTTTCACCCAAATCAACCATGTTTGGAGAACATTGATTGAGGATCTAGTATTAATAACTTTTATTTTCTATCAGCTTTCGTGAATGTTTAATTTCCATCGATTTAATGTCGAGCACAACGAAAACCTGATTTTAAGGCTACAGTCCAACTGTCTCACACGAACTTCCATATTACCCACAATCAACAATGTTTGGTGAGCTTTTATTTAGGATGAAGTTGTAAATGACTATTAAGATCCTTTATTTCCTACCAGTTTTCATGAATGTTGAATTTCCAACGATTTAATGTCGAGTTCAATGAAAAGCTGATTTTAAGGCTACGGTCCAACTATGTCACGTGAAGTGCCATTTCACCCACAATCGACTATGTTTGGTGAAATTTTATTTAGGATTAAGTTGCAGATGACTATTAAGATCCTTTATTTTCTATCGGTTTTGATGAATGTTGAATTTCCAACGATTTAATGTCGAGTTCAATGAAAACCTGATTTTAAGACTACGTTCCTGCTATGTCACCTACGTTACAGTTGTGTAAAGTGAACCCCTATTTTTCACCCACCATCAACCATGTTGGGAGTAATTTTATTCAGGATTAAGTTTTAGATGACTATTAAGAAATTTTATTTTTGATTTGATTAATATTAAACGATGTAATGTTGAATTGAATAAAAACCACATTTTAAGGCTACGTTGCAGTTGTGTCACACGAACTCCTATGTTTCTTCCACAATCAACCAAATTTGGAGAATTTTGATTAAGGATTATGTTGTAGATGACTATTAAGAATATTTATTTTCTATCAGTTTTCAAGAAAGTTGAATTTCCATCGATTTAGTGTCGAGTTCATCGAAAACCTGATTTAGGATTGTGTTGTAGATGACTATTCAGAAACTTTATTTTCTATCGATTTTCATGAATACTGTATTTCAATAGATTTAATGTCGAGTTCGTCGAAAATCGAATTTTAAGGTTATGTTGCAGCTATGTCACGCGAACTCCCATTTTTCACCTACAATAAACCATATTTGGATAACTTTGATTGAGGATTGTGTTGTAGATAACTATTAAGAAACTTTATTTTCTATTAGTTTTCCTGAATATTGAATTTCAATCGATTTAACGTCGAGTTCAATGAAAACCTGATTTTATGGCTACGTTTTAGTTGTGTCATGTGAACTCCCATTTTTCATCCACAATCAACCATGTTTGGAGAACTTTGATTTAATATTGTTTTGTAGATGACTATTAATAACTTTTATGGCTATGTTTCAGTTGTTTCATGAGAACTCCCATTTGTCATCCACAATCAACCATGTTTGAAGAAATCTGATTTAGGATTGTGTTGTAGATGACTATTAAGAACCTTTATTTTCTATTGATTTATCATAACTACAACGTACCATTAAAAACAAGTTTTCATCAAACTCGACATTAAATTGATGGAAATTCAACATTCATGAAAACTGATAAAAAAATAAAAGTGCTTAATAGTCATCTACAAAACAATATTAAATCAAAGTTCTCCAAACATGGTTGATTGTGAATGAAAAATGGGACTTCACGTGACACAACTGCAATGTAGCCTTGAAATAAGGTTTTCATTGAAATCGACGTTAAATCGATTGAAATGCAACGTTCACGAAAACTAATAGAAAATAAAGTTTCTTAATAGTTATCTACAACACAATCCTAAATGAAATTTATCCAAATATGGTTTATTGTGGGTGAAAAATGGGATTTCACATAACACAGCTGCAATGTACCCTTAAAATCCATTTTTCGACGAACTCGACATTAAATCTATGGAAATTCAGCATGCACGAAAATTGATAGAAAATAAATTTTCTTAATAGTCATCTAATAAAAGAACTCCAAACATGGTTAATTGTGGGTGAAAAATGGGAGTCTGCATCACAAATATGAAATGTAGCCTTAAAATAGGGTTTCGTCAAACTCAACATTTAATCGATGGAAATTGAACATTCACGAAAACTTATAGAAAATGGGAGTTTGCATGACAAAGCTACAATGTAGCTTTAAAATAAGGTTTCATCGAACTCCATATTTAATCGATGGAAAATCAACATTCATGAAAACAAATAAAATAAAGGTTCTTAATAGTCATCTACAACACAATACTAGATCAAAGTTCTCCAAACATGGTTGATTGTGGGTGAAAAATGGGAGTTTGTATGACACATCTGCAACATAGATTTAAAATCAAGTTTTCATGAAATTCGACATTAAACTGATGGAAATTCAACATTCACAAAAACCGCTAGAAAATAAATGTTCTACAACACAATCCTAATTCCAAGTTTTCCAAAAATAGTTGATTATCGGTGTAAAATGGCAGTTCGCATGACAATATTGCAATTTAGGCTTAAATCAAAGTTTTTGTCAAACTCGACATTAAATCAAAGGAAATTGAACATTCACAAAAACTGATAGAAAATAAAGCTTCTTAATAGTCATCTACAACACAATCCTAATTCAAAGTTCTTCGAAGATGATTGATTGTGGGTGAAAAATGGCAGTTTGCATGACAAAGCTGCAACGTAGCATTAAATTCAGATTTTTGTTAAATTTGACATTTAATCGATTGAAATTAAACATTCAAGATTTTTTTTCACAAATAAAGATTCTTAATAGTCATCTACAACATAATCCTAAATCAATGTTCTTCAAACATAGTCGATTATGGGTGAAAAAGTGTAGTTCATGTGTCCTTCAACGTAGCCATAAAATTAGGTTTTTGTCAAACTCGATATTAAATCAATGGAATTTCAACATTCACAAAAAACTGATAGAAAATAATGTTTTTTAATACTCATCTACAAAAAAATATTAATTCAATGTTCTCCAAACATGGTTGATTGTGGGTGAAAAATAGGAGTTTGGATAACACAGCTGCAACATAGTCTAAAAATAAACCTTTCGTTGAACTCGACATTAAATCAATGAAAATTCAACTTTCATGAAAACCGATAGAAAATAAAGGTTCTTAATAGTCATCAGCAACACAAACCTTAATCAAAGTTCTCGAAATAGGGTTGATTGTTGGGGAAAAATCGGAGTTTCTGTGACACATTTGCAATGTAGTCTTAAAATCAAGTTTTCCCCGAACTCGACATTATATCGATGGAATACCCATATCCACGAAAAATGATAGAAAATAAAGGTTCTTAGTAGTCATCTGCAACTTAACCCTCAATCAAAGTTCTCAAAACATGGTTGATTATGGGTGATAAAAGGGAGTTCGCATGACACGGATGCAACATAGCCTTAAAATTTGGTTTTTTCTCGAATTTGACATTAAATTGACGGAAATTGAACATTCATGAAAATCGATAGAAAATAAAGGTTCTTAATAATCATCTACAACACAATCCTAAATCAATTTTCTCCAAACATGGTTGATTGTGGGTGAAAAATAGGAGTTCATGTCACACAACTGCAATGTAGCCTTAAAATCAGGTTTTTGTTGAACTGGACATTAAATTAAGGGAAATTCAACATTCACAAAAACTGATAGAAAATCAAGGTTCTTAATAGTAATGTACAACACGATCCTATATAAAATTTCTCCAAAAATGGTTGATTGTTAGTGAAAAATGAAAGTTCGCGGGACAAAGCTGCTACATAGCCTTCAAATAAGGTTTTAGTCGAATTTGATAATTAATCGATGGAAATTCAACATTTATGAAAACCGATAGAATATAAGGCTTTTAATAGTTATCTACAACTCAATCCTAAATCAAAGTTCTCCAAACATGGTTGATTCTTGGTGAAAATGGGAGTTCCCATGACACAGCTCGAATGTAGCCTTAAAATCAAGTTTTCATTGAACTCGACATTAAATCAATGGAAATTCAACATTCACGAAAACCGAAAGAATATATAAAAAATATTAATAGTCATCTACAACACAATCCTAAATAAAAATTCTCCAAACATGGTTGATTGTGGGTGAAAAATGGGAGTTTACGTGACATACCAGGAACGTAGTCTTAAAATCATGTTTTCGTTGAACTCGATATTAAATCGTTGGAAATTTGGCATTCATCAAAACCGATAGAAAATAAAGGATCTTAATAGTCATCTACAACTGAATCCTAAATAAAATTTCACCAAACATTGTCGATTGTGGGTGAAATGGGAGTTCACGTGACACAGTTGGACCATACCCTTAAAATCAAGTTTTCGTTGAACTCAACATTAAATCGTTGGAAATTCAACATTCATGAAAACCGATAGAAAATAAAGGATCTCAATAGTAATTTACAAATTAATCCTAAATAAAAGTTCACCAAACATGGTTGATTGTAGTTAATATGGGAGTTCACATGACACAGTTGGACCGCAGCCTTAAAATCAGGTTTTCGTCGAGCTCGACATTAAATTGACAAAAATTAAACATTCACGAAAGTTGATAGAAAATAAAGGTTATTAATATTCATCTACAACACAATCCTCAATCAATGTTCTCCAAACATGGTTGATTTTGGTGAAAAATAGAAGTTCACATGACACAACTGCATGTAGCCTTAAAATCTAAAACATAATCCTAAATCAAAATTCTCCAAACATGGTTGATTATGCGCAAAAAATGGGAGTTTGTGTGACACGTCTGCAATGTAGAATTAAAATTAATTTTCGTCGAACACGACATTAAATCGATGGAAATTGAACATTCATGAAAAATCAATACAAAATAAATGTTCTTAATAGGCATGTACAACACAATACTGAATTAAAGTATTCGAAACATGGTTTATTGTGGGTGAAAAATGGGAGTTCGTGTGAAATATTTGCAACATAGATTAAAATGAGGTTTTCATCAAATTCGACATTAAATCGATGGAAATTCAACATTCACGAAAACCGATAGAAGATAAAGACTCTTAATAGTCATCTACAACACAATCCTTAATAAAAAATTCCAAACATGGTTCATTGTGGGTTAAAAATGGGAGTTTCCATAACATAGCTGCAACGTAGCCTTAAAATCAGGTTTTCGTTGAACTCAACATTCACAAAAAAAATAGAAAATAAAGGTTCTTAATAGTAGTCATCTACAACATAATCCTAAATAAAAATTCTTTGAACATGGTTTATTATGGGTGAAAAATGGGAGCTCGCGTGAAAAATCTGAAAGGTAGCCTTAAAATTAGGTTTTCATCGAACTTGTCATTAAATCGGTGCAAACTGAATATTCACAAAAATCGATAGAAAACAAATGTTCTTAACAGTCGTAAATCAAAGTTCTCAAAAAATGGTTGATTATGTGTGAAAAAAGGGAGTTTGCATGACACATCTGTAAAGTAGCCTTAAAATCAGGTTTTGGCCGAACTCCACATTAAATTGATGGAAATTCACCATTCACGAAAATCGATAGAAAAGAAAGATTATTGATAGTCATTTACAACACAATCCTAAATCAAAGTACAACAAACATGGTTCATTATGTGTGAAAATGGGAGTTCGTGTGACAAAGCTGCAACGTAGCTTTAAATTTAGGTTTTCGTCAAACTCGACATTAAATCAATGAAAATTCAATATTCATAAAAACTGTAGGAAAATAAATGATCTTAATAATCATCTTCAACATAGTCCTAAATCAAAGTTCTCCTTACTTGGTTGATTGTGGGTGAAAAATGGGAGTTCGCATGACAAAGCTACAGTGTAGCTTCAAAATAAGGTTTCGTTGAACTCCACGTTTAATCGATGGAAATTCAACATTCATGAAAACAAATAGAAAATAAAGGTTCTTAATAGTCAGCTACAACATAATCCTAAATCAAAGTTCTCCAAACTTGGGTGATTGTGGGTGAAAAATGGGAGTTCGCATGACAAAGCTACAGTGTAGCTTCAAAATAAGGTTTCGTCGAAGACCACGTTTAATCAATGGAAATTAAACATTCGTGAAAACAAATAGAAAATAAAGGTTCTTAATAGTCAGAAACAACATAATCCTAAATCAAAGTTCTCCAAACATGGTTGATTGTGGGTGAAAAATGGGAGTTCGCATGACAAAGCTACAGTGTAGCTTTAAAATAAGCTTTCGACGAACTCCACGTTTAATCGATGGAAATTCAACATTCACAAAAACAAATAGAAAATAAAGGTTCTTAATAGTCATCTACAACATAATCCTAAATCAAAATTCTAAAAACATGGTTGATTGTGAATAAAAAATAGGACTTCACGTGACACAAATTTAGCGTAACCATAAAATCAGATTTTGGTTGAACATGACATTAAATCAATTGAAATTCAACATTGATGAAAACCTTAATAAAATAGCCTTAAAAATGGGAGTTCACATGACACAGCTGCAAAGTAGCCTTAAAATCAACTTTTCATCGAACTCGACATTAAATAGATGGAAATTGAACGTTTATGAAAACTAATAGAAAATAAAGGTTCTTTATAGTCATCCAAAAAACAATCCTAAATCAAAGTTCACCAAGTATGGATGATTGTGGGTGAAAAATGGAAGTTCACGTGACAAAATTGCAATGTAGAAAATAAAGGTTCTTAATAGTCATTTACAGCATAATCCTAAATAAAAATTCTCAGAACATGGATGATTATGCATGAAAAATGGGAGTTTGTATGACACGTCGGCAACGTAGAATTAAAATTAGGTTTTCGTCGAACTCGACATTAAATCGATGGAAATTGAACATTCACAAAAATCAATAGAAAATAAATTTTCTTAATATTTATAAATAATAGTTCTCCAAACATTGTTGATTATGGGTGAAAAAGGGAGTTCGCGTGACACATCTGCAACGTAGTCTTAAAAATAAGTTTTCACCGAACTCAACATTAAATCGATGGAGATTCACCATTCACAAAAATAAATAGAAAATAAAGATTCTTAATATTTAACTACAACACAATCCTAAATCAAAATTCTCCAAACATGGTTTATTATGCATGAAAACTAGGAGTTTGCATCACAAGTCTGTAATGTAGAATTAAAATTAGGTTTTCATCGAACTCGACATTAAATCGATGAAAATATAACATTCGCGAAAACCGATAGAAAATAAATGTTCCTCATAGTCATCTACAATGTAATAATAAATCAAAGTTCTAAAAACATTGTTGATTGTGAAAAATGGGAGTTCACATGACACAGCTGCAACGTAGCCTTAAAATCAGCTTTTCATCGAACTCAACATTAAATAGATGGAAATTGATCGTTCATGAAAACTAATAGAAAATAAAGGTTCTTTATAGTCATCTTAAAAATAATCCAAAATCAAAGTTTTCCAAATATGGTTGATTGTGGGTGAAAAATGGGAGTTCATGTGACAAAACTGCAATGTAGCCTTCAAATAAGGTTTTTGTCAAACTCGACATTAAATTGAAAGAAATTTAACATTCAAGAAAATGGATAGAAAATAAAGGTTATTATTAGTCATCTACAACATAATCCTAAATCAAAGTTCTCAAAACCTAGTTGATTGTGGGTGAAAAATGGGAGTTCGCGGTACACAACTACATTGTAGCCTTAAAATAGGGTTTTTTCAATTCAACATTAAATCGATGGAAATTCCACTTTCACATAAATTAATTGAAAATAAAGATTCTTAATATTCATTTACAAGACAATCCTAAATCAAAGTTCTCCCCAAACATGGATGTTCGTGTGTGAAAATTTCAAGTTCGTGTGACACAACTGCTATGTACCCTTAAAATAGGGTTTTTTTAAAACTCGACATTCAATTGATGGAAATTCAATATTCACGAAAACTAATATAAAATAAAGTTTTTAAATAGTCATCTAGAACATAATCTTAAATCAAAGTTTTCCAAACATGGTTTATTGTCTGTGAAAATTGGGAGTTGGCTTGACAAAGATGCAATGTAGCCTTAAAATTAGTTTTCGTCGAACTTGACATTTAATCGATGGAAACTCAATATTCATGAAAAAAAATAGAAAATAAGGGTTCTTAATAGTCATCTACAACATAATCCTGAATAAAAATTCTCCAAACATTGTTGATTATGCGTTTTTAATATTTATCTAAAACATTTAAATTAAAGTTTTTTAAATATGGGTGAAAAATGGGAGTTTTCTTGACAAAGATGCAATGTAGCCTTAAAATTAGGTTTCGTCCAACTCGATATTTAATCGATGGAAATTCAACATTCACAAAAACAAATTGAAAATAAAGGTTCTTAATAGTCATCTACAACACAATACTAAATGAAAGTTCTCCAAACATGGTTGATTGTGGGTGAAAAATGGGAGTTCGCATGCCACATCTGCAACATAGCTTTAAAATCAAGTTTTCGCGAAATTCGATATTAAACTGATGGAAATTCAACATTCATGAAAACTGCTACAAAATAAACGCTCTTAATAGTCATCTCCAACAATCCTTAATAAAATTTCCCAAACATGGTTGATTGAGGGTTAAAAATTTGAGTTTACGTAACATAGCATTAAAATCAGGTTTTTGCTAAATTGGACATTAAATTAAAGTTCTTCAAACGGGGTTGATTGTGGGCGACAAAAGGGAGTTCCCATGTCACATCCGCAACATAATAGTAAATCAATGTTCTCCAAACACGGTTGATTGTGGGTGAAAAATGGGAGTTCGTGTGACAAAGCTGCAATGTAGCTTTAAAATAAGGTTTCGTCGAATTTGACATTTTATTGATGAAAATTCAACATTGAGGAAAACAAATAGAAAATAAAGTTTATAATAGTTATCTCCAACATAATACAAAATCAAAATTCTTTTAACATGGTTGATTGTGGGTGAAAAATGGTATTTCACGTCACACAAGTGCAACATAGCCTTAAAATCAAGTTTTGGTCTAACTCGACACTAAATAGTAAGAAATTCAACATTCAAGAAAATCGATAGAAAATAAAGGTTTATTAGTCATCAACAATAAAATCCTAAATCAAAGTTCTCCAAACATGGTTTATTAAGGGTGAAAAATAGGAGTTCATGTGACAAATTTGCAACATAGCCTTAAAATTATGCTTTCGTGAAACACGACAATAAATCAATGGAAATTCAATATTCATGAAAACAAATAAAAATAAAAGGTTCTCAATAGTCATCTACAACACAATCCTTAATTAAAGTTCCCAAAACATGGTTGATTGTGTGTCAAAAACGGGAGTTCGCGTGACGCAGCTGCAAAGTAGCCTTAAAATTTGGTTTTCCTCGAACTCGACATTAAATCGATTAAAATTCAAAATTAACAAAAATTGGTAGAACATAAAGGTTCTTAATAGTCATCTACAACACAATACTAAATCAGAGTTTTCAAACATGGTTGATTGTGGGTGACAAATGGGAGTTTGCATGTCACAACTGTAGTGTAGACTTAAAATCAGGTTTTCATTGAACTCAACATTAAATCGATAGAAAATAAAGGTTCTTAATAGTCATCGACAACACAATCCTAAATCAAAGTTATCCAATCATGGTTGATTGTGGGTGAAAATGGGAGTTCGCATCACACATCTATAATGTAGCCTTAAAATCAAATTTTCTTCGAACTCAACATTAAATCAATGCAAATTCAATATTCACGAAAACTGATGAAAAATAAAAGTTCTTAATAGTCATCTACAAAACAATATTAAATCAAAGTTCTCCAAACATATTTGATTGTGGATGAAAAATGGGATTTCATGTGACACAATTGCAAGGTACCCTTAAAATAAGGTTTTCATCGAACTCGACGTTAAATAGATTGAAATTCAATGTTCACGAAAACTAATAGAAAATAAAGTTTCTTAAAAGTTATCTACAACACAATCCTAAATCAAACATAACCAAATATGGTTTATTGTGTTTCAAATATGGGAGTTCACATGACACAATTGCAAAGTAGACTTAAAATCAGGTTTACGTCGAACTCAACATTAAATCGATGGAAATTCAACATTCACAAAAATCGATAGAAACTAAAGATTCTTAATAGTCATCTACAACACAATCCTAAATTAAAGTTTTCTTCAAACATGGTTGATTATGGGTAGACTTAAAATCAACATTTATGAAATCCAATAGAAAATAAATGTTCTTAATAGTCATCTAGAACATAATACCAAATCAAAGTTCACCAAACAAGATTGATTTTGGGTGAAAAATGGGAGTTCACGTGACAAAGCTGCAATGTAGCTTTAAAATAAGCTTTCGTGAAACTTGACATTTTTATCGATGAAAATTCAACATTCAGGAAAACAAATAGAAAATAGAGTTCATAATATTCATCTACAACATAATACAAAATCAAAACTCTCTAAACATGGTTGATTGTGGGTGAAAAATGGCAGTTCATGTCACAAAGGTGCAATGTAGCCTTAAACTCAAGTTTTGGTCTAACTCGATATTAAATAGTTAGAAATTCAACATTCATGAAAAGCGACAGAAAATAAGGTTTAGTAGTCATCAACAATAAAATCCTAAACCAAAGTTCTCCAAACATGGTTGATTAAGGGTGAAAAAAAGGAGTTCTTGTGACAAATTTGCAACATAGCCTTAAAATTTGGTTTTCGTGAAACACGACATTAAATCAATAGAAATTCAATATTCATGAAAACCTAATAAAAATAAAAGGTTCTTAATAGTCATCTACAACACAATCCTTAATCAAAGTTCTCCAAACATGGTTGATTGTGTTTCAAAAATGGGAGTTCACGCGACACAGCTATAAAGTAGACTTAAAATCAAGTTGACGTCGAACTCAACATTAAATGGATGGAAATTAAACATTCACAAAAATCGATAGAAACTAAAGATTCTTAATAGTCATCTACAACACAATCCTAAATTAAATTTTTCTTCAAACATGGTTGATTGTGGGTGACAAATGGGAGTTCACATGTCACATTTGCAACGTAGACTTAAAATCAACATTCACGAAATCCAATAGAAAATAAATGTTCTTAATAGTCATCTACAACATAATACTAAATCAAAGTTCACCAAACATTATTCATTGTGTGTGAAAAATGGGAGTTCACGTGACAAAGCTGCAATGTAGCTTTACAATAAGAATTCGTCAAACTTGACATTTTTATCAATGAAAATTCAACATTTAGGAAAGCAAATAGAAAATAAAGTTCATAATAGTCATCTACAACATAATAAAAAATGAAAATTCTCTAAACATGGTTGATTGTGGGTGAAAAATGGTAGTTCACGTCACAAAAGTGCAAAGTAGCCTTAATATCAAGTTTTGGTCTAACTCGACACTAAGTAGTTAGAAATTCAACTTTCACGAAAAGCAATAAAAAATAAAGGTTTAGTAGTCATGAACAATAAAATCCTAAATCAAAGTTCTCCAAACATGGTTGATTAAGGGTGAAAAATAGGAGCTAATGTGACAAATTTGCAACATAGCCTTAAAAATAGGCTTTCATGAAACACAACATTAAATCAACGGAAATTCAATATTCATGAAAACCAATAATTTTTTTTTTTCTTAATAGTCATCTAGAACACAATATTTAATCAAAGTTCTCCAAACAAGGTTGATTGTGTGTCAAAAATGGGAGTTCGCGAAAATTGAACATTCACGAAAATCGATAGAAAATAAAGGTTCTTAATATTCATCTACAACACAATCTGAAACCAATTTTCTCCACGCATGGTTGATTGTGGGTGAAAAATAGGAGTTCATGTGATACAACTGCAATGTAGCCTTAAAATCAGGTTTTCATTGAACTTGACATTAAATCAAGGGAAATTCAACATACACAAAAACTAATAGAAAATCAAGGTTCTTAATAGTCATCTACAATACAATCCTACATCAAATCTCTCCAAAAATGGTTTATTGTGAGTGAAAAATGGGAATTCGTGGGACAAAGCTGCAACATAGCCTTAAAATAAGGTTTTTGTCGAATTTGATATTAAATAGATGGAAATTCAACATTCATGAAAACCGATAGAATATAAAGGTTTTTAATAGTTATCTACAACTGAATCCTAAATTAAAGTTCTCCAAACATGGTTGATTGTGGGTGAAAATCGGATTTCGCATGACACAGCTCGAGTGTAGCCTTAAAATCAAGTTTTCGTTGAACTCGACATTAAATCAATGGAAATTCAACATTCACAAAAATCGAAAGAATATTTAAAAAATCTTAATAGTCATCTACAACACAATCCTAAATAAAAATTCTCTAAACATGGTTGATTGTGGGTGAAAAATGGGAGTTTACGTAACATGGCAGGAACGTATTCTTAAAATCAGGTTTTCGTTGAACTCGACATTAAATCGTTGGAAATTCAACATTCATCAAAACTGATAGAAAATAAAGGATCTTAATTGTCATCTACAACTTTATCCTAAATAAAATTTCATCAAATATGGTCGATTCTTGGTGAAATGGGAGTTCACATGACATAGTTGGACCATAGCCTTAAAATCAATTTTTCGTTGAACTCGACATTAAATCGTTGGAAATTCAACATTCATCAAAACCGATAGAAAATAAAGGTTTTTAATAATCATCTACAACACAATCCTAAATGAAAGTTCTCCAAACATGGATGATTGTTTCTGAAAAATTGGAGTTCACGTCACACAACAACAATGTAGCCTTAAAATGACCTTTTCATCAAACTCAACATTAAATCAATGGAAATTGAACATTCACTAAAATCGATAGAAAATCAAAGTTCTTAATAGTTATCGACACCACAACCCTAAATCAAAGTTATCCAATCATGGTTGATTGTGGGTTAAAATGGGAGTTCGCATAACACATTTTCAATGTAGCCTTAAAATTAATTTTTTTTCGAACTCAACGTTAAATAAATGCAAATTCAAAATTCACGAAAACTAATAAAAAATATAAGTTATTAATAGTCATCTACAAAACAATACTAAATCAGAGTTCTCAAACATGGTTGATTGTAGGTCACAAATGGGAGTTTGCATGTCACAACTACAGTGTAGACTTAAAATCAGGTTTTCATCGAACTCGACATTAAATCGATTACAATTCAACATTCACTAAAATCGATAGAAAATAAAGGTTCTTAATAGTCATTTACAACACAATACTAAATCAGAGTTCTCATACATGGTTGATTGTGTGTGACAAATGGGAGTTCGCACGTCACAACTGCAGTGTAGACTTAAAATCAGGTTTTCAACGAACTCGACATTAAATCGATTAAAATTCAACATTCACTAAAATCGATAGAAAATAAAGGTTTCTAATAGTCATCGACAACACAATCCTAAATCAAAGTTATCCAATCATGGTAGATTCTAGGTGAAAATGGGAGTTTGCATGACACATCTGCAATGTAGCCTTAAAATTAAATTTTCTTTGAGCTCGACATTAAATCAATGCAAATTCAACATTCACGAAAACTGATGAAAAATAAAAGTTTTTAATAGTCATCTACAAAACAATATTAAATCAAAGTTCTCAAAACATGTTTGATTGTTGATGAAAAATGGGAATTCATGTGACACATAAGCAACGTACCCTTAAAATAAGGTTTTGATCGAACTCAATGTTAAATTGATTGTGTTCACAAAAACTAATAGATAATAAACTTTCTTAATAGTTAATATCTACAACACAATCCTAAATCAAATATATCCAAATATGTTTTATTGTGGGTGAAAAATGGGTGTTCGCATGACACAACTGCAACGTAGCCTCAAAAACTATTTTTCGATGAACTCGGCATTAAATCTGTGGAAATTCAGTATGCACGAAAATCGGTACAAAATAAAGTTTCTTAATAGTCATCTACAACACAATCCTAAATAAAAGAACTCCGAACATGGTTAATTGTGGGTTAAAATAGGGTTTCGTCGAACTCAACATTTAATCGATGAAAATTCAACATTCACGAAAACAAATAGAAAATAAAGGCTATTAATAGTCATTTACAACATACTCCTAAATCAAAATTGTTAAAACATGGTTGATTATGTGTCAAAAATGAGAGTTCGCGTGACACGTCTGCAATGTAGAATTAAAATTAGTTTTCGTCGAACTTGACATTAAATTGATGGAAATTGAACATTCACAAAAACCGATAGAAAATAAATTTTCTTAATAGTAATCTACAACAAAATACTAAATCAAAGTTCTTCAAACATGGTTTATTATCGGTGAAAAATGGGAGTTCGTGTGACGCATTTGCAACATAGCTTTAAAATCAGGTTTTTGTCAAATTCAACATTGACGAAAACTGCTAGAAAATAAATGTTCTTAATAGTCATAAATCAAAGTTTTTGAAAAATGTTTGATTATGGGTCAAAAAAGGGAGTATGCGTGACACATCTGCAAAGTAGCCTTAAAATCAGGTTTTCGTCGAACTCGACTTTAAATTTATGGAAATTCACAATTCACGAAAATTGAAAGAAAATAAAGATTCTTAATAGTCATCTAAAACACAATCCTCAATCAAAATACTCCAAACATGGTTGATTATGTGTGAAAATGGGAGTTCATGTGACACGTCTGCAATGTAGAATTAAAATTAGTTTTCGTCGAACTCGACATTAAATTTATGGAAATTGAACATTCGCAAAAACTGATAGAAAATAAATGTTCTTAATAGTCATCTACAACAAAATAATAAATCAAAGATCTCCAAACATGGTTGATTGTGGGTGAGAAATGGGAGTTCGTGTGACGCATCTGCAACATAGCTTTAAAATCAGATTTTTGTCAAATTTGACATTAAATCGATGGAAATTCAACATTAAGGAAAACTGCTAGAAAATAAGTGTTATTAACAGCCATCTACAACACAATCCTTAATAAAAAATTCCAAACATGGTTGATTGGGGGTTAAAAATGGGAGTTTGTGTAATATAGCTGCGACGTAACCTTAAAATCAGGCTTTCGTTGAACTCAACATTTAATCGATGAAAATTCAACATTCACGAAAAGAAATAGAAAATAAAGGTTCTAAATAGTCATCTACAACATAATCCTAAATTAAAAAAATTCGAGCATGGTTGATTATGGGTGAAAAATGGGAGTTCGTGTGACAAATCTGAAACGTAGCCTTAAAATTAGGTTTTCATCGAACTCATGATTAAATTGATGTAAATTGAACATTCACGAAAATCGATAGAAAATAAATGTTTTTAATAGTCATAAATCAAAGTTCTTGAAAAACGTTTGATTATGGGTTGAAAAAGGGAGTACGTGTGACACATCTGCAAAGTAGCCTTAAAATCAAGTTTTCGCAGAACTCAACTTTAAATCGATAGAAAATAAATGTTCTTAATAGTCATCTACAACAAAATACTAAATCAAAGTTCTCCAAACATGGTTGATTGTGGGTGGAAAATGGGAGTTCGTGTGACGCATCTTTAACTGAGCTTTAAAATCAAGTTTTCATGAAATTCAACATTGATGAAAACCGCTAGAAAATAAAGGTTCTTAATAGTCATCTACGACATAATCCTTAATAAAACGTAGCCTTAAAATTATGTTTTCATCGAACTCGTCATAAATCAAATTTCTTGAAAAATGTTTGATTATGGGTGAAAAAATGGAGTACACATGACACATCTGCAAAGTAGCCTTAAAATCAGGTTTTCGCCGAACTCGAATTTAAGTCGATGGAAATTCACAATTCACGAAAATTGATAGAAAATAAATGATCTTAATAGTCATCTACAACAAAATTCTAAATCAAATTTCTCCGAACATAGTTGATTGTGCGCAAAAATGACAGTTCACATGAGACAACTACAACATAGCCCTAAATCAAGTTTTCATCAAACTTGACATTAAATGAATCGAAATTCAACATTCACAAAAACCAATAGAAAATAAAGGTTCTTAATAGTCATCTACAAGACAATAGTAAATTAAAGTTCTCCAAACATGGTTGATTATGGGTGCAAAATGGGATTTCACGTGACAAAGCTACGATGTAGCCTTCAAATAAAGTTTTAATCAAACTCGATAGTAAATCAAAGGAAA
Source organism: Sequoiadendron giganteum (assembly GCA_007115665.2). Lineage (NCBI taxonomy): Eukaryota > Viridiplantae > Streptophyta > Pinopsida > Cupressales > Cupressaceae > Sequoiadendron > Sequoiadendron giganteum. Next base: position 157,950 of record VCHN02000019.1, read on the forward strand.
TTCAACAGTCACGAAAACTAATAGAAGATAAAGGTTTTAATAGTCATCTAGAATACAATCCTAAATCAAATTTCTCTAATCATGCTTGATTATGGGTGAAAAATTGGATTTTGCATGGCAAAGTTGCAACATAGCCTTAAAGTGAGGTATTCATGAAACTCGACATTAAATCGATAGAAATTCAACATTCATGTAAACTGTAAAAAAATAAATGTTCTTAGTAGTCATCTACAACACAATACTAAATAAAAGCTCTTCTAACATGGTTGATTGTCGGTGGAAAAAGGGAGTTCGCATGACACAGCTGCAACGTAGCCTTAAAATCAGGTTTTTGTCGAACTCGACTTTAAATAGATCGGAATTGAACATTCACAAAAATGGATAGAAAATAAAGATTCCTATTAGTCATATACAACACAATCATTAATAGAAAATTTCAAAACACGGTTTATAGTGCGTGAAAAATGGGAGTTCGGGTTACGCAACTGTAACATAGCCTTAAAATCAGGGTTTCATCAAACTCGACATTAAATCGATGAAAATTCAAGATTCACAAAAACTAATAGAAAATAGAGGTTCTTAATAGTCATCTACAACACAATCTTTAATAAAATTTCTCCAAACAAGGTTGATTGTCAATAAAAAATAGGAGTTCGCGAGACACGGATGCAAAGTAGACTTAAAATCAGATTTTGGTCGAACATGATATTAAATCAATGGAAATTCAACATTGACGAAAATTGTAACAAAATAATTGTTCTTAATAGTCATCTACATTACAATACAAAATGAAAGCTCTCAAAACATTGTTGATTGTGGGTTAAAAATGGTAGTTCACATTACACGGCTGCAACGTAGCCTTAAAATCAGCTTTTCATCGAGCTCGACATTAGATGGAAGGAAATTGAATGTTCATGAAAACTAATAGAAACTAAAGGTTCTTTATAGTCATCCAAAAAAACAATCCTAAATCAAAGTTCTCCAAATATGGGTTGATTGTGGGTGAAAAATGGGAGTTCATGTGAGAAAATTGCAATGTAGCCTTCAAATCAGGTTTTTGTCAAACTAGACATTAAATCGAAAGAAATTTAACATTCACGAAAATAAATAGAAAATAATGGTTATTATTAGTCATCTACATTATAATCCTAAATAAAATTTCTCAAAACATGGTTGATTGTGGGTGAAAAATAGGAGTTCGCGTCACAAAGATGCAATGTAGCCTTAAAATAGGGTTTCGTTAAACTTCAAATTTAATCGATGGAAATTCAACATTCACGAAAACAAATAGAAAACAAAGGTTCTTAATAGTCATTTACGGAATAATCCTAAATAAAAATTCTCCAAACATGGTTGATTATGCGAGAAAAATAGGAGTTCGTATGACACATCCACAACGTAGAATTAAAATTAGGTTTTCATCAGACTCGACATTAAATCGATGGAAATTGAACATTCACGAAAATCGATAGAAAATAAATTTTCTTAATATTTCTAAATAAAAGTTCTCCAAACATCTTTAATTATGGGTGAAAAAGGGAGTTTGCGTGACATATCTGCAACGTAGCCTTAAAAATAGGTTTTCACTTAAATCAACACTAAATTGATGAAAATTCAACTTTCACAAAAATAAATAGAAAACAAAGATTTTTAATATTCATCTACAACACAATCCTAAATCAAATTTCTCCAAACATGGATGTTTGTGTGTGAAATAAACAAGTTCGAGTCACACAACTACAATGTAGCCTTAAAATAGGGTTTTTGTCGAACTCGACATTAAATCGACGGAAATTCAACTTTCACAAAAACTGATTGAAAATAAAGATTCTTAATAGTCATATACAACACAATCCTAAATCAAAGTTCTAAAAACATGGATGTTCGTGCGTAAAAAATTCAAGTTCGTGTGACACAACTACAATGTAGCCTTAAAATAGGGTTTTCATCGAACTCGACATTCAATCGATGGAAATTCAATATTCACAAAAGCTAATAGAAAATAAGGTTTTTAATAGTAATGTACAACATTTAAATCAAAGTTTTACAAATATGGTTTATTGTGGGTGAAAAATAGAAGTTTTTTTGACCAAGATGTAGTGTAGCCTTAAAATTAGGTTTCATCGAACTTCACATTTAATCGATGGAAATTTAACATTCACAAAAATGAATAGAAAATAAAGGTTCTTAATAGTCATCTAAAACACAATACTAAATCAAAGTTCTCCAAACACGATTGATTGTGGGTGAAAAATGGCAGTTCACATGACAAAAGCTGTAATTTAGGCTTAAAACAAGGTTTTTGTCAAACTCGACATTAAATAGAAGGAAATTGAACATTCACAAAAAATGATAGGAAATAAAGGTTCTTAATAGTCATCTACAATGTAGCATTAAAATCCAATTTTAGTCGAATTTGACATTTCATCGGTGGAAATTCAACATTCACGATAATTTTTTGAAAATAAAGGTTCTTAATAGTCATCTACAACATAATTGTAAATCAAAGTTCTCCAAACATGGTTGATTGTGGGTGAAAAATGGGAGTCCACATGACAAAGCTACAATGTAGCTTTTAAACAAGGTTTCGTCGAACTTCACATTTAATTGATGGAAATTCAAAATTCACAAAAACAAATAGAAAATAAAGGTTCTTAATAGTCATCTACAATATAATCCTAATTCAAAATTCTCCAAACATGGTTGATTATGCGTGAAAACTGGGAGTTCGCGTGACAAGTCTGGAATGTAGAATTGAAATTAGGTTTTCATGGAACTCGACATTAAATCGATGGAAATTGAACATTTGTGAAAACCGATAGAAAATAAATGTTCTTAATAGTCATCCACAACACAATAATAAATCAAAGTTTTCCAGACATGGTCGATTATGGGTGAGGAAAGGGAGTTCGTGTGACACATCTGCAATGTAGCCATAAAATTAGGTTTTTGTCGAACTCAATATTAAATCAATCGAAATTCAACATTCACAAAAAACTGATAGAAAATAATGTTTCTTAATAGTTATCTACAAAACAATACTAATTCAAAGTTCTCCAAACATGGTTGATTGTGGGTGAAAAATAAGAGTTTGGATAACATAGCTGCAACATTGCCTTAAAATAAGGTTTTCGTTGAACTCAACATTAAATTAATGGAAATTCAACATTCATGAAAACTGATAGAAAATAAAGGTTCTTAATAATCATCAGCAACACAAACCTTAATCAAAGTTTTCCAAACAGGGTTAGTTGTTGGGAAAAAATAGGAGTTCGTGTAACACAGTTGCAACGTAGCCTTAAAATCTAGTTTTCACTGAACTCAACATTATATTGATGGAATATCAACATCCACAAAACTGATAGAAAATAAAGTTTCTTAGTAGTAATCTACAACTTAAAATCCTAAATCAAATATTTGGAAACATGGTTGATTATGGGTGAGAAAAGGGAGTTCGCACGACACAACTGCAACATAACCTTAAAATTTGGTTTTTCTTAAACTTGACATTAAATCGATGGAAATTGAACATTCATGAAAATCGATAGAAAATAAAGGTTCATAATACTCATCTACAACACAATCCTAAATTATTTTTCTCCAAACATGATTGATTATGTCTGAAAAATGGGAGTTCACGTGACACAACTACAAGGTGGCCTTAAAATCAGTTTTTCGTTGAACTTGACATTAAATCAATGGAAATTCAACATTCACAAAACTCGATAGAAACTAAAGGTTCTTAATAGTCATCTACAACTTAATCCTAAATAAAATTTCTCCAAACACGGTTGATTGTGGGGGGAAAATGGGAGTTCCCATGACACAGCTGCAATGTATCCTTAAAATCAGGTTTTCATCAAACTCGACATTAACTCAACGAAAATTCAACATTCACTAAAATTGATAGAAAATAAAGGTACTTAATAGTCATATATAACACAATCCTAAAAATAAGCTCTCCAAACATGGTTGATTGTGGGTGAAAAATGGGAGTGCACATGACAAATCTACAACGTAGCCTTAAAATAAGCTTTTCATCGAACTTGACATTAAATTAAAATAAATTCAATGTTTAGGAAAAGCAATAGAAACTAAAGGTTCTTAATAGTCATCGACAACACAATCCTCAATCACAGAACTCCAATCATGGTTGATTAAGGGTGAAAAAATGGGATTTCATTTGACATAACTGCAACGTACCCTTAAAAACAAGTTTTCATCAAACTCAACATTAAATTGATGGAAATTCAACATTCACGAAAACTGATAAAAAATAAAAGTTCTTAATAGTCATCTACAAAACAATATTAAATCAAAGTTCTCCAAACATGGTTGATTGTGGATGAAAAATGGGACTTCACGTGACACAACTGCAACGTAGCCTTAAAATAAGGTTTTCATCCAACTCGACGTTAAATCAATTGAACTTCAACGTTCACGAAAATGAATAGAAAATAAAGTTTCTTAATAGTTATCTACAACACAATCCTAAATCAAAGTTATCCAAATATGGTTAATTGTGGGTGAAAAATGGGATTTCGCATAACACAGCTACAATGTACCCTTAAAATATATTTTTTGTCGAACTCGGCATTCAATCTATGGAAATTCAGCATGTAAGAAAATTGATAGAAAATAAGTTTTCTTAATAGTCATCTACAAAACAATACTAAATAAACGAACTCCAAACATGGTTAATTGTGGGTGAAAAATGGGAGTTTGTGTCATAAATATGCAATGTAGCCTTAAAATAGGGTTTCGTCAAAGTCAACATTTAATCGATAGAAATTGAACATTCGCGAAAACGTATAGAAAATAAAGGTTCTTTAATAGTCATCTACAACATAATCCTAAATTAAAGCTCTCCAAATATGGTTGATTGTGGGTGAAAAATGGGAGTTTGCATGACAAAGCTACAATGTAGCTTTAAAATAAGGTTTCATCGAACTCCACATTTAATCAATGGAAATTCAACATTCACGAAAACAAAATAAAATAAAGGTTCGTAATAGTCATCTACAATATATTCCTAAATAAAAATTCTCCAAACATGGTTGATTATTCATAAAAACTGGGAGTTTTGGTGACAAGTCTGTAATGTAGAATTAAAATTAGGTTTTCATCGAAATCGACATTAAATCGATGGAAATTGAACATTCACAAAAACCAATAGAAAATAAAGTTTCTTAATAGTCATCTACAACACCAAACTAAATCAAAGTTCTCCAAACATGGTTGATTGTGAATAAAAAATAGGAGCTCGCGTAACACAAATGCTTAAAATCAGATTTTGGTCGAATATGACATTAAATCAATATAAATTCAACATTGATGAAAACGGTAATAAAATAATTGTTCTTAATAGTCATCTACAGTACAATACTAAATGAAAGTGCTGCAAACATTTTGATTGTTGGGGAAAAATGGGAGTTCACATGACACAGCTGCAAAGTGGCCTTAAAATCAGCTTTTCATCAAACTTGACATTAAATAGATGGAAATTGAAAGTTCATGAAAACTAATAGAAAATAAAGGTTCTTTATAGTCATCTAAAAAACAATCCTAAATCAAAGTTCACCAAATATGGATGATTGTGGGTGAAAAATGGGAGTTCACGTGACAAAACTGCAACGTAGCCTTCAAATCAGGTTTTTCATGAAACTCGACATTAAATCGATAGAAAATAATGGTTATTATTAGTCATCGTTGATTATGGGTGAAAAATGGAGTTCGCGTGACACATCTAAAATGTAGACTTAAAAATAGGTTTTTGCCGAACTCAACATTAAATTGATGGAAATTCACCATTCACAAAAATAAATAGAAAATAAAGATTCTTAATATTTATGTACAACACAATCCTAAATCAAATTTCTCCAAACATGGATGTGTGTGGGTGAAATAAGCAAGTTCACGTCACAGAACTACAATGTAGCCTTAAAATAGGGTTTTTGTCGAACTCAACATTTAATCGCTGGAAATTCCACTTTCACAAAAACCGATTCAAAATAAAGATTCTTAATAGTCATCTACAATACAATCCTAAATCAAAGTTCTCCAAACATGAATTTTCATGTGTGAAAATTTAAAGTTCATGTTACACAACTATAATGTAGCCTTAAAATAGGGTTTTCGTCGAACTTGACATTCAACTAATGGAAATTCAATATTCATGAAAAATAATAGAAATTAAAGGTTTTGAATAGTCATCTACAACATTTAAATCAAAGTTTTCCAAATATGGTTAATTGTGGGTGAAAAATGCGAGTTTTTTTGACAAAGATGCAATGTAGCCTTAAAATTAGGTTTCGTCGAACTCGACATTTAATCGATGGAAATAAAACATTCCCAAAAACAAATAGAAAATAAAGGTGCTTCATAGTCATCTACAACACAATACTAAATCAAAGTTCTCCAAACATGGTTGATTGTGGGTGAAAAATGGGAGTTTGTATGACATATCTGCAACATAGCTTTAATATCAAGTTTTCGTGAAATTCAACATTGAAGTGATGGAATTTCAACATTCAGAAAAAACGCTAGAAAATAAATGTTCTTTATAGTTGTTTACAACACAATTGTAATTCCAATTTTTCCAAAAATAGTTGATTATGGGTGAAAAATGGTAGTTTGCATGACAAAGTTGCAATTTAGGCTTAAAACAATTTTTTTCTCAAACTCGACATTAAATCGAAGGATATTGAACATTCACAAAAACCGATAGAAAATCAACGTTCTTAATAGTAATGTACAACACAATCCTATATCAACTTTCTCCAAAAATGGTTGATTGTCGGTGAAAAATGAAAGTTCGTGGGACAAAGCTGCTACATAGCCTAAAAATAAGGTTTTTGTCGAATTTGACATTTAATCGATGGAAATTCAACATTCACGAAAACTGATAGAATATAAAGGTTTTTAATAGTTATCTAAAACTCAATCCTAAATCAAAGTTCTCCAAACATGGTTGATTGTGGGTGAAAATGGGAGTTCGCATGAGACAGCTCAAACATAGCCTTAAAATCAAGTTTTTGTTGAACTCGACATTAAATCAATGGAAATTCAACATTCACGAAAATCGAAAGAATATATAAAAAATCTTAATAGTCATCTACAACACAATCCTAAATAAAAATTCTCCAAACATGGTTGATTGTGGGTGAAAAATGGGAGTTTACGTGACATACCAGGAACGTAGTCTTAAAATCATATTTTCGTTGAACTCGATATTAAACCGTTGGAAATTAAACATTCATCAAAACCGATAGAAATAATAGAAGTTGGCATGACACGGCTACATGTAGCGTTAAAATCTACAACATAATCCTAAATCAAAATTCTCCAAACATGGTAGATTATGCGTGAAAAATGGGAGTTTGCGTGACACGTCTGCAATGAAGAATTAAAATTAGTTTTCATCGAACACGACATTAAATCGATGGAAATTGAACATTTATGAAAAATCAATAGAAAATAAATGTTCTTAATATGCATCAACAACACAGTACTAAATTAAATTTCTCGAAACATGGTTGATTGTGGGTGAAAAATGGGAGTTCGTGTGACACATCTACAACATAGATTAAAATGAGGTTTTCGTGAAATTCGACATTAAATCGATGGAAATTCAACATTCACGAAAACTGTTAGAAAATAAAGATTCTTAATAGTCATCTACAATACAATCCTTAATAAAAAATTCCAAACATGGTTGATGGTGTGTTAAAAATGGGAGTTTCTGTAACATAGCTGCAACGTAGCCTTAAAATAAGGTTTTCGTTGAACTCAACATTTAATCGATGGAAATTCAACATTCACGAAAAAAAATAGAAAATAAAGGTTCTTGATAGTCATCTACAACATAATCCTAAATAAAAATTCTTCGAACACGGTTGATTATGGGTGAAAAATGGGAGTTCGCGTGAAAAATCTGAAAGGAAGCCTTAAAATTAGGTTTTCATTGAACTCGTCATTAAATCGATGGAAACTGAAAATTCACGAAAATCGATAGAAAATAAATGTTCTTAATAGTCATAAATCAAAGTTCTCGAAAAATGGTTGATTATGGGTGAAAAAAGGGAGTTCGCGTGACACATCTGTAAAGTAGCCTTAAATTCAGGTTTTGCCAAACTCCACATTAAATTGATGAAAATTCACCATTCACAAAAATCAATAGAAAAGAAAAGATTTTTAATAGTCATCTTAAACACAATCCTAAATCAAAGTACTCCAAACATGGTTGATTATGTGTGAAAATGGGAGTTCGTATGACAAAGCTGCAATGTAGCTTTAAACTCAGGTTTTCGTCAAACTCGACATTAAATCAATTAAAATTCAATATTCATGAAAAGCGTAGGAAAATAAATGATCTTAATAGTCATCTACAACATAATCCTAAATCAAAGTTCTCCAAACATGGTTGATTGTGGGTGAAAAATGGGAATTCGCATGACAAAGCTACAGTGTAGCTTCAAGATAAGGTTTCGTCGAACTCCACGTTTAATCGATGGAAATTCAACTTTCACGAAAACAAATAGAAAATAAAGGTTCTTAATAGTTAGGTACAACATAATCCTAAATCAAAGTTCTCCAAACATGGTTGATTGTGAATAAAAAATTTGACTTCGCTTGACATAGATTTAACGTAGCCTTAAAATCATATTTTGGTTGAACATGACACTAAATCAATTGAAATTCAACATTGATGAAAACCGTAATAAAATAATTGTTCTTAATAGTCATCTAAAGTACAATACTAAATCAAAGTTCTCCAAACATTGTTGATTCTGGGGGTAAAATGGGAGTTAACATGACACAACTACAAAGTAGCCTTCAAATCAGCTTTTCATCAATCTCGACAATAATTAGATGGAAATTGTACGTTAATGAAAACTAATAGAAAATAAAGGTTCTTTATAGTAATCTAAAAAACAATCCTAAATCAAAGTTCACCAAGTATGGATGATTGTGGATGAAAAATGGGAGTTCATGTGACAAAACTGCAATGTAGCCTTCAAATCAGGTTTTCGTCAAACTTGACATTAAATCGATAGAAAATAAAGGTTATTATTAGTCATCTACAACATAATCCTAAATCAAATTTTTCAAAACCTAGTTGATTGTGGGTGAAAAATGGGAGTTTGCGTCAGAAAGATGCAATGTAGCCTTAAAATAGGGTTTCGTGAAACTTGAAATTTAATCGATGCAAATTCAAAAGTCACGAAAATAAATAGAAAATAGAGGTTCTTAATAGTCATTTACAGCATAATCCTAAATAAAAATTCTCCGAACGCGGTTGATTATGCGTGAAAAATGGGAGTTTGTATGACACATCGGCAACGTATAATTAAAATTAGGTTTTCGTCGAACTCGACATTAAATCGATGGAAATTGAACATTCACAAAAATCGATAGAAAATAAATTTTCTTAATATTGATAAATAAAAGTTCTCCAAACATCGTTGATTATGCGTGAAAAAGGGAGTTCGCGTGACACATCTGCAACGTAGTCTTAAAAATAGGTTTTCACCGAACTCAACATTAAATCGATGGAGATTCACCATTCACAAAAATAAATAGAAAATAAAGATTCTTAATATTTATCTACAACACAATCCTAAATCAAATTTCTCCAAACATTGAAGTGCGTGGGCGAAATAAGCAAGTTTGCGTCACACAACTAGAATGGAGCCTTAAAATAGTGTTTTCGTCGAACTCAACATTAAATCGATGGAAATTCCATTTTCACAAAAACTGATTGGAAATAAAGATTCTTAATGGTCATCTACAACATAATCCTAAATCAAAATTCTGCAAAGATGGTTGATTATGCATGAAAACTTGGAGTTCACGTGACAAGTCTGTAATGTTGAATTAAAATTAGGTTTTTATTGAACTCGACATTAAATCGATGGAAACTGAACATTCACGAAAACCGATAGAAAATAAATGTTCCTAATAGTCATCTACAACATAATAATAAATCAAAGTTCTCCAAACATTGTTGATTGTGAATAAAAAATAGCAATTCGCATAAAGCAGATGCAACGTAGCCTTAAAATTAGATTTTCGTTGAACATGACTTTAAAGCAATGGAAATTCAACATTCACGAAAACCGTCACAAAATAATTGTTCTTAATAGTCATCTACAGTACAATACTAAATAAAAGTTCTCCAAATATTGTTGATTGTGGGTGAAAAATGGGAGTTCACATGACACAGCTGCGATGTAGCCTTAATATCAGCTTTTCATCGAACTCGACATTAAATAGATGGAAATTGATCATTCATGAAAACTAATAGAAAATAAAGGTTCTATATAGTCATCTTAAAAACAATCCAAAATAAAAGTTCTTCAAATATGGTTGACTGTGGGTGAAAAGTGGGAGTTCATGTGACAAAACTACAATGTAGCGTTCAAATAAGGTTTTTTTCAAATTCGACATTAAATTGAAAGAAATTTAACATTCACGAAAATGGATAGAAAATAAAGGTTATTATTAGTTATCTACAACATAATCCTAAATCAAAGTTCTCAAAACCTAGTAGATTGTGGGTGAAAAATGGGAGTTCGCGTTACACAACTACAATGTAGCTTTAAAATAGGGTTTTTTCAATTCAACATTAAATTGATGGAAATTCCAGTTTCACATAAACTAATTGAAAATAAAGATTCCAAATAGTCATCTACAAGACAATCCTAAATCAAAGTTCTCCCCAAACATGGATGTTCGTGTGTGAAAATTTCAATTTCGTGTGACACAACTGCAATGTAGCCTTAAAATAGGGTTTTTGTTGAACTCGACATTCAATTGATGGAAATTCAATATTCACGAAAACTAATAGAAAATAAAGGTTTTAAATAGTCATCTAGAACATAATGTTAAATCGATGTTTTCCAAACATGGTTTATTGTTGGTGAAAACTGGGAGTTGGCTTGACAAAGATGCAATGTAGCCTTAAAATTAGGTTTCGTCGAACTCGACAATTTAATCGATGGAAACTCAACATTCACGAAAACAAATAGAAAATAAGGGTTCTTAATAGTCATCTACAACATAATCGTAAATCAAAATTCTCGAAATATGGTTGATTATCCGTTTTTAATATTCATCTACAACATTTAAATCAAAGTTTTCCAAATATGGTTTATTGTGGGTGAAAAATGGGAGTTTGTTTGACAAAGATGCAATGTAGCCTTAAAATAGGGTTTCGTGAAACTTGAAATTTAATCTATGGAAATTCAAAATTCATGAAAACAAATAGAAAATGAAGGTTCTTAATAGTCATTTATAGCATAATCCTGAATAAAAATTCTCCAAACATGGTTGATTATGCATTTTTAATATTTATCTACAACATTTAAATCAAAGTTTTTTAAATATGGTTTATGTTGGAGTGCACATTTATTTGCAGCATGCTCTTAAGTCCAACTTTGTATTTATTATAGTACTTTCATTAATTCATTTCTGGTCTGTGCATTGATGGAGGGCGGTCACCTGCTTTCCCGTGCTGTCTCTCCATCTTTTCCTCGTGCCTTCTTCCCTGCTTATTTATACATGGCCCTTTGTACATTTCATATCATCTCATTCTCATCAATGAAATTGATTGACTGATGAAATAGCTTCTCTTTGCTTCTGTGGAGGTTTTATTCGGTGTGCAGTTCAAGCTCCTACATGTGCTCACATGGTATCAAAGCCTTTGAGCATGCAACCCCTTCCAGCATATTGTTTTCATCAAGTGTTTGAGGTCAGTAATCGATAATTTTTTTTGCTGAGGATCGTTCTTTGGTGCGGGGGAGGGCTACTTTTTGGCAGGAGGGATTGACCAGTGACTTCGGCCTTAACGGCTCATTGTGTTTGGGAGTTGTTTTCTTTTGTCCTTGATGAACCTATGCATGCTCTCCTCACACGGGCTCCTGCAAACGAAGCTTCCAGCTGGAGCCTCAGGTAGTTTAAGCTCTTGCGCATGCTGTTTTCAGTTGGCGGTTCCAGTGGTTTCCAATTTTGGGGAGTCGTGGGCTTGGATATATTTTTTAAACTGCTTCATCTCAAGTTTGCTCGAACGTCTCCAGCTCGAGCCTCATTAGGCAATCAATTTGAGCAAGACTTTAATCTATCTAAAGTCTTCCCAAAATCTTTGGCATTAGGGGTTTACTGTGTGTTTGGTCGTGGGCCCACAGTGCGCTAGATCGGGTGTGTGGACTGCTCTATCTATTCATATAGCCCATTACATAATAGTAAAGTGTGAGCCAAGGTTCACGTGGAGATTTTTTTTAAGAAGATTGTGCGCCCGTATGCAAGAGATCAGACTTTGACTTGGTGAATTCAACGCTTTGCTCCAACTCGTTCTATGAGAGGTGTTCATGTGGCTATATGGAGGGCCCAAGAGCTATAGAGTTATTGCAATAGGCATTTTTTCAAACTTGTACAACTTTTGCAAATGGAGTCCGTTTTCAGCAAACGAGCTATCGTCGGAAAACTGCTTCAACGATCTTCTCTATGGATGAGGTGTTTTCAGGAAATTATGTCATTTTATGCCTTTTTTTACTAGCTTGAAGTTAGAAGGTTTCACTATTGTATCTCTTGGAAAATTTGGTGCTTGTAAATTGTAAAATCAATTTGAATATATTCATTTTGGAGGGGGGGGGGGGTGTTCTTTGTTGTTCTTCCTTTGTGTGCCCTTGTATATCATGTCGGATTCTCGGATTGATTTTCTCACTCCACACAACTATCACACATGGAAGCTCAAAATGTCACAATTATTGCAATCTTGGGGTCTATGGCAACTGTTGGATGTCGACCAACCCAAATTCACTAAAAAATTTCAGCAATTTGTTCATAGAAAGAAAATGGATGAGGCTAAAGGACTCATCTTCATGTGTCTGATAATATGTTGTTTCATATTGCTGAGTGTAATACACCTAAAGAGGTGTGGGATAAGCTTGCCGAGTTGTATTGTAAGGTCAATCAATTTAGCATCTTGCAGCTTGAAGCAGATCTCACTTCTCTTTCTCCTGATGCTTTTCCCTCTATTCAGGATTTCCTTGCACAATTCAAGTTGATTTTATCTCAATTAAAAGGATGTGGTCATGCCAAAGAAGATAAGGAGTGTATTTTCTTGATCCTTTTTAAGCTTAGAGGTCCTTTTCAAGTGTTTGCCTCTACCTTCTATTCTACTATGGATGCTATGGGGGACGATCATAAGATGCCTTCTTTTGAGGAGTTTTGTGATCGCTTGACGAGGGAGCAGGCCAAGTTGATTAAGATGGATGCTCTTCCTAAGAGTCATGCTTTAATGGCTCAATCTTCCAAGTGCAAGGGTAAGAATACGAAGAAGCATAAAAAAAATTCATCTTCTAGTGGTGAGCCTACCTCTAATCCTAAGGCGAAGATTGAACAGAAGGATAATCCTCCACCTCCTTCTCCTTCTAACTCAAGAGACTCATCTTCCGATGGTGAGCCTACCTCTAATCGTAAGGCGAAGATTGATCAAAAGGATAATCCTCCACCTCCTTCTCCTTGTAACTCAAGAGAGTCATCTTCTACATCTAAGAAGAAGAAGGAGAATTGTTCCTTTTGTGGAAAATCTGGGCATAATATTGCACATTGTTTTGCAAGGCTAGCAACATTAGAGGAAGCTATGAGGAAGCATAATCTTGCCATGCCCAAGTCTTCTCCCTCAAGAAAAGGGCAAGCTCTCTCAGCTACAGCTTTGTCCTCTACTAGTTCCAATTGGATTCTTGATTTTGGTGCTTCTAATCACATGACTCATACTGTTGATCTTCTTGATTCTCTTTCTGATAGTCATACTTCACATATTGCTCTTGGGAACTCTTCTCAAATTCTAGTTTTGGGGACAGGCTCAATTCATATTCAAGATGGTTGAATTGATGATGTTCTTCTTGTTCCTGATATTTCACATAATCTGCTCTTTGTCTATTAGATTTGCAATCACGGTGATGGAAGGCTTCTTGAGTTCTCTCCTACTGATGTGACCATTAGAAAGATGCAAGATCCTGAGAAAGTCATTGATATAGGCATAGTTGACCTTGAGATCTATATGGAGCAGCCACCGGGCTTCGTGCAAGACCCTTCACTTGTTTACAGGCTTTGACTTTCATTATATGGTCTCAAACAGGCTCTTAGAGCTTGGTATGAGAAGATGGATAGTTTCTTGCTTGCTTCTGGATTCACTAGATGTCACTCTGATCCTATAGTTTACATTCAGAGGCATGGGGCGAATCTTCTCATTCTTGTTCTTTATGTGGATGACTTGATTCTCACAGGATGTTCTCCTGTCATGATAGAGGATACTAACTAAACTTCGATGGAGCGTTTTGATATGACGGATCTTGGTTTGTTGCATTACTTCCTTGGTGTTCAAATCCATCAATCTTCTGTCGTTATTTCTATCTTCCAATAGAAGTATGCTCTTGATTTGCTTTAAAGGTTTGGGATGGATAATTGTAAGTCATCCCCTACTCCTTTTCAGTCAGGTGTTGTTTTGTCCACTAGTTGCATTGATGCTACTTTGTATTGGCAGTTGGTTGGCAGCCTTTTATAATTAACACATAGTCGTCCTGATATTTCCTTTGCAGTCAGTCTTGTCTCCCGTTTCTCTCAAGATCCTCAGGAGAGTCATTGGAAGGCAACCAAGCGTATCTTATGATACATTCAATGCACTACAGAGTTTGGAATTCACTACACATCAGGTGATATTGAGATTGTGGGCGTCACTGACTCAGATTCGGATAGTGATGTTGATGAACGAAAGTCTACTTCTAGCTTTGTTTTTTGTCTTGGTTCTGGTCTGGTTGCTTGGTCTTGCCAGAAGCAAACTACTATTGCATTATCATCAACTGAGGTTGAGTATCGACGCGCTATCTTGGCTAGTCAAGAAGTTCTTTGGCTTCGACAGTTGATGGTTGAGTTTGGGTTTCTTATTAATCATCCCACTATTCTTTTGTGTGATAACCAGAGTGCTATACATATTTCTCGCAACCCTATGGAGCATCAACGTACTAAGCATATTGACATCCACATGCACTTCATTCGGCAACTCATTTAGGATGGTGTTCTTATTTTGGAGTATTTGCCTACAAAGCAGCAGGTTGTAGACATCTTCAATAAACCTTTGGCATCTCCTCGCTATCTTCAGTTGTGATCGATGTTAGGGGTGAAGGAAGTTGTCCTTGGGGGGTCTTGAGGAGTCCCCCTTCCTTTCACTTTTATTTTGTTCTCTGTTTTGGAGAGGAGTTTTCTCGCACAGGGTTTCTCTCCATTTCTCCGGTTGAGAGAGATTTGCATTTCACTGCATTGTACATGGGTACCTAACAAGGTTTTTCTCCAGGACCCATAATGCATCTCATATTGCATATTGCACTTTCATTCATTTTTTGTTCTCCCTAAGTTGCACTTAAGGGGGGGTGTTGGAGTGCACGTTTATTTGCAGCATGCTCTTAAGTCCAACTTTGTATATATTATACTAGTTGCATTAATTGATTTTTGGTTTGTGCATTGATGGAGGGCGATCACCTACTTTCCCATGCTGTCTCTCCATCTTTTCCTTGTGCCTTCTTCCCTGCTTATTTATACAGGGCCCTCTGTACATTTCACACCATCTCATTCTCATCAATGAAATTAATAGACTGATGAAATAGCTTCTCTTTGCTTCTGTGGAGGTTTTATTCGATGTGCAATTCAAGCTCCTGGATGTCCTCACAATTTGTTGTGGGTAAAAAATGGGAGTTTTCTTAACAAAGATGCAATGTAGCCTTAAAATTAGGTTTCGTCGAACTCGATATTTAATCGATGGAAATTCAACATTCACAAAAACAAATAGAAAATAAAGGTTCTTAATAGTCATCTACAACACAATACTAAATCAAAGTTCTACAAACATGGTTGATTGTGGGTGAAAGATGGGAGTTCGCATGCCACATCTGCAACATAGCTTTAAAATCCAATTTTCATGAAATTCGACATTAAACTGATGGAAATTCAACATTCATGAAACCTGATAGAAAATAAATGCCCTTAATAGTCATCTACAACACAATCCTTAATAAAATTTCCCAAACATGGTTGATTGTGGGTTAAAAATTTGAGTTTGTGTAACATAGCCTTAAAATCAGGTTTTTGCTAAATTGGACATTAAATTAAAGTTCTTCAAACAGGGTTGATTGTGGTTGACAAATGGGAGTTCGCATGTCACATCCGCAACATAATACTAAATAAATGTTCTCCAAACATGGTTGATTGTGGGTGAAAAATGGGAGTTTGCGTGACAAAGCTGCAATGTAGCTTTAAAATAAGGTTTCGTCAAACTTGACATTTTATCGATGAAAATTCAACATTTAGGAAAATAAATAGAAAATAAAGTTTATAATAGTTATCTCCAACATAATAAAAAATCAAAATTCTCCAAACATGGTTGATTGTGGGTGAAAAATGGTATTTCATGTCACACAGGTGCAACGTAGCCTTAAAATGAAATTTTGGTCTAACTCGACACTAAATAGTTAGAAATTCAACATTCAAGAAAACTGATAGAAAATAAAGGTTTATTAGTCATCAACAATAAAATCCTAAATCAAAGTTCTCCAAACATGGTTTATTAAGGGTGAAAAATAGGAGTTCATGTGACAAATTTGCAACATAGCCTTAAAATTAGGCTTTGGATAAACACGACATTAAATCAATGAAAATTCAATATTCATGAAAACCAATAAAAATAAAAGGTTCTCAACAGTCATCTACAACACAATCCTTAATTAAAGTTCCCCAAACATAGTTGATTGTGTGTCAAAAATGGGATTTCGCATGACACAGTTGCAAAGTAGCCTTAAAAATAAAGGTTATTAATAGTTATCTAACACATAATCCTAATTCAAAGATCTCCAAACATCTTCGATTATGGTTGAAAAAAGGGATTTCGTGTGACACATCTGCAACGTAGCCATAAAATTATGTTTTTGTCGAACACGATATTAAATCAATGGAAATTCAACATTCACCAAAAACTAATAGAAAATAAAGTTTCTTAATAGTCATCTACAAAACAATACTAATTCAAAGTTCTCCTAACACGGTTGATTGTGGGTGAAAAACAGGATTTTGCATAACACAGCTGCAACGTAGCCTTAAAATAAGGTTTTCGTTGAACTCCACATTAAATTAATGAAAATTCAACATTCATGAAAATCGATAGAAAATAAAGGTTCTTAATAGTCATCGGCAACAAAAACCTTAATCAAAGTTCTGTAAACAGGGTTGATTGTGAATAAAAAATAGGAGTTCGTGTGACATAGATGCAATGTAATCTTAAAATCAGATTTTAGTCGAACATGACATTAAATCAATGGAAATAACATTGACGAAAACCGTAATAAAATAATTGTTCTTAATATTCATCTACAGTAAAATACTAAATCAAAGTTCTCCAAACATTCTTGATTGTGGGTGAAAAATGGGAGTTCACATGACACAGCTGCAACGTAGCCTTAAAATCATCTTTTTATCGAACTAGACATTAAACAGATGGAAATTGAACGTTCATGAAAACTAATAGAAAACAAAGGTTCTTTTTACTCATCTAAAAAATAATACAGAATTAAAGTTCTCCAAATATGGTTGATTCTGGGTGAAAAATGGGAGTTCACGTGACAAAACTGCAATGTAGCCTTCAAATCAAGTTTTGTCAAACTCGACATTAAATGGAAAGAAATTTAACATTCAGATAAATCAATAAAAAATAAAGGTTCTTAATAGTTGTTTACAGCATAATCCTAAATAAAACATCTCCAAACATGTTTGATAATCATGCGTGAAAAATGAGATTTTGTATGACACGTATGAAACGTAGAATTAAAATTAGGATTTCGTAAAATTCAACATTAAATCGATGGAAATTGAATAATCACAAAAATTGATAGAAAATAAATTTTCCTAATAGTCATAAATAAAAGTTCTCCAAACATCGTTGATTATGAGTGAATAAGGGTTTTTAATAAAGGTTTTTAATAGTCATCTACAACATAATCCTAAATCAATGTTCTCCAAGCATGGTTGATTGTTGGTGAAAAATGGGAGTACGCATGACAAAGCTACAATGTAGCTTTAAAATAACGTTTCATCGAACCACAGATTTAATCAATGGAAATTCAACATTCATGAAAACAAATAAAATAAAGGTTCTTAATAGTCATCTACAACATAATCCTAAATCAAAATTCTCCAAACATGGTTGATTATGCGTGAAAACTAGGAGTTCGCGTGACAAGTCTGCAATGTAGAATTAAAATTAGGTTTTCATCGAACTCGACATTAAATCGATGGAAATTGAACATTCGTGAAAACTAATAGAAAATAAAGTTTATTAATAGTCATCTACAACACAATACTAAATCAAAGTTCTCCAAACATGGTTGATTGTGAATAAAAATAGGAGTAACAAAATAATTGTTCTTAATAGTCATCTACATTACAATACTAAATCAAATTTCTCCAAACATTGTTGACTGTGGGGGAAAAATGGGAGTTCACATGACACAGTTCCAACAGAGCCTTAAAATCAACTTTTCATCGAACTCGACATTAAATGGATGGAAATTGAATTTTCATGAAAACTAATAGAAAATAAAGGTTCTTTATAGTCATCTAAAAAACAATCCTAAATCAAAGTTCTCCAAATATGGATGATTTTGGGTTAAAAATGGGAGTTCATGTGACAAATCTGCAATCTAGCCTTCAAATCAGGTTTTTGTCAAAATCGATATTAAATCGAAAGAAATTTAACATTCATGAAATCCAATAGAAAATAAATGTTCTTAATAGTCAACTACAACATAATACGAAATCAAAGTTTTCCAAACATGGTTAATTGTGGGTGAAAAATGGGAGTTCGCATAACAAAGCTGCAATGTAGCTTTAAAATAAGGTTTTGGCGAATTTGACATTTTATCGATGAAAATTCAATAATCCAGAAAACCTATAGAAAAAAAATTTCATAATAGTCATCTAAAACATAATAAAAAATCAAAATTCACCAAATATGGTTGATTGTGGGTGAAAAATGGCAGTTCGCGTGACACATCTGCAAAGTAGCCTTAAAATCGGGTTTTCGTCGAACTCGACATTAAATCATTAGAAGTTTGACATTCACAAAAACTGATAGAATTTAAAGGTTCTTAATATTCATCTACAACACAATTTTAATTTAAAGTTCTCCAAACATTGTTGATTGTGGTTGAAAAATGGGAGTTCACGTGACAATGCTGCAACATAGCGCTTTAAAATTAGGTTTTGGTTGAAATCGATATTTAATCAATGATCCTTTAACATTCACGAAAACCGATAGAAAATAAAGGTTCATAATAGTCATCTACAACACAATACTAACTCCAAGTTTTCCAAAAATATATGATTGTGGGTGAAAAATGGCAGTTCGCATGAGAAAGCTGCAATTTAGGCTTAAAACAAGGTTTTTGTCAAACTCGACATTAAATCGAAGGAAATTGAACATTCACGAAAAACTGATAGAAAATAAAGGTTCTTAATAGTCATCTACAACACAATCCTAATTCAAATTTCTCCAAACGTGATTGATTGTGGGTAAAAAATGGCAGTTTGTGTGACAAAGCTGCAATGTAGCATTAAAATCAGATTTTCGTCGAATTTGACATTTAATCGATGGAAATTCAACATTCACGATTTTTTTTTGAAAATAAATATTCTTAATAGTCATCTTAAACATAATCTGAAATCAAATTTGTCTAAACATGGTCGATTATGGGTGAAAAAAGGGAGTTTGTGTGACACATCTGCAACGTAGCCATAAAATTAGGTTTTTGTCGAACTCGATATTAAATCAATTGAAATTCAACATTCACAAAAAACTGATAGAATGTAAATTTTCGCAATAATCATCTACAAAACAATACTAATTCAAAGTTCTATAGATATAGTTGATTGTGGGTGAAAAATAGGATTTTGACTAACACAGCTACAATGTAGCCTTAAAATAAGGTTTTCGTTGAACTCGATATTAAATCAATGGAAATTCAACATTCATGAAAACCGATAGAAAATAAAGGTTCTTAATAGTCATCAGCAACACAAACCTTAATCAAACTTCTCCAAACAGGGTTGATTGTTGGGGGAAAATAGGAGTTCGTGTGACACAGTTGCAACGTAGCCTTAAAATCAAATTTTCACCGAACTCGACATTATATCGATGGAATATCAACATCCACGAAAACTGATAGAAAAATAAAGGTTCTTAGTAGTCATCTACAAATTAATCCTAAATCAAAGTTCTCAAAACATGGTTGATTATGGGTGATAAAAAGGAGTTCGTGTGACATAGGTACAATATAGCCTTAAAATTTGGTTTTTTCTTGAATTTGACATTAAATCGATGGAAATTGAACATTCATGAAAATCGATAGAAAATAAAGATTCTTAATACTCATATACAACACAATCCTAAGCCAATTTTCTTGAAACATGGTTGATTGTGGGTGAAAAATAGGAGTTCATGTGACACAACTGCAATGTAGCCTTAAAATACGATTTTCATTGAACTTGAAATCAAATCAAGGGAAATTCAACATTCACAAAAACCGATGGAAAATCAAGGCTCTTAATAGTCATCTACAACACAAACCTAGATCAAATTTCGTTAAAATTGGTTGATTATGAGTGAAAACTTGGAGTTTGCGGGAGAAAGCTACAATGTAGCCTTATAATAATGTTTTTGTCGAATTTGACATTAAATCGATGGAAATTCAACATTCACATGACACAACTTGAACATAGCCTTAAAATAAAGTTTTCGTTGAACTCGACATTAAATCAATGGAAATTCAACATTCAAGAAAACCGAAAGAATATAAAAAATCTTAATAGTCATCTACAACACAATCCTAAATAAAAATTCTCCAAACATGGTTGATTGTGGGTGAAAAATGGGAGTTCACGTGACATAGTTGGACCATAGCCTTAAAATCAGGTTTTCGTTGAACTCGACGTTAAATTGTTGGAAATTCAACATTCGTGAAAACCAATAGAAAATAAAGGATCTTAATAGTTATTTGCAACTCAATCCTAAATAAAAATTCACCAAACATGGTTGATTGTGCGTAATATGGATGTTCACATGACATAGTGGGACCGTAGCCTTAAAATCAGGTTTTCATCGAGCTCGATATTAAATCGATGGAAATTAAATATTCACGAAAGATGATAGAAAATAAAGGTTATTAATACTCATCTACAACACAATCCTCAATCAATGTTCTCCAAACATGGTTGATTTGGATGAAAAATAGAAATTTACATGACACAGCAGCATGTCACCTTAAAATCTACAACATAATCCTAGATCAAAATTCTCCAAACATGGTTGATTATGCGTGAAAAATGGGAGTTCACGTGACACATTTGCAATGTAGAATTAAAATTAGTTTTTGTCAAACTTGACATTAAATCGATGGAAATTGAACATTCAGGAAAATCGATAGAAAATAAATTTTCTTAATAGTCATCTACAGCACAATACTAAATTAAAGTTATCCAAACATGGTTGATTGTGGGTGAAAAATGTGAGTTCGTGTGATGCATCTACAACATAGCTTTAAAATCAGATTTTCATCAAATTCGACATAAAATCGATAGAAATTCAACATCCACGAAAAATCGCTAGAAAATAAAGGTTCTTAATAGTCATCTACAACACAACCCTTAATGAAAAATTCCAAATATGGTTGATTGTGGGTTAAAAATGGGAGTTTGTGTAACATAGCTGCAATGTAGCCTTAAAATTAGGTTTTCCTTTAACTTGATGAGGGTGCAACCCGAGACAAAGAAAAATTACAAAGAAAACCAGAGAATATTATTCTTCAAAATAATAAAATTCTTACATGCAGAGGATCTCATATCCTCGAGTTCCGCAATACATGCAAACTCCAGAAAGTTACAAAAATTCCCCTTTTCGCAACATGCGATCTTCTTTCCCCCCAAAACTACTCACAAAAATCAGAAAGTACCCATAAAATAGCCCCTTTCCCCGTTTGGAGCAAAAACCAACATTGTAATTATGCACCAACTTCTGGAAGCCCTAACTCAAGATCTAATCGTCGGGCCCATCAGGAGCCTTCAAGTCCCTCAAAATTAGCTTCGAAGATTTTGTAGGGCAAAAAGCAGAAACTTAAACTTGAATAACTTTTGAACCGGAAATGATCTTAGCCTGATTCTTTCACCAAATTGTTTATTATTCTATCCCGAAGCTTCCCTTAAATTTATGTCTCCTCACACCTTCAAATTCATACCTGCTAAAAATAACAGTTGAGCAGAAAAAACAGAAAAACAGTTCTGAAATATAGGAATTCTTCTTCAACGAAAAGGGTATGCAGAAATGCAAAAACATCTACAAAAATCTAAATGAAAGTAAATATATTTTTGGGTGATGTAGGCTTAGCCTTACACCACTGGATGCTCCTGCATCACTACGTTGTAGCTATGTCAAGCAAACTCCCATTTTCACCCACAATCAACCATGTTTGGATAACTTTGATTTAGGATTTTGTTGTAGATGACTATTAAGAACCTTTATTTTTTGTCGCTTTTCATGAATGTTGAATTTCAATTGCTTTAATGTTGAGTTCGATGAGAACATGATTCTAAGGTTACATTGCAGTTGTGTAATACGAACTCCCATTTTTCAGAAACAATCCACCATGTTTCGAGATCTTTGATTTAAGATTGTGTTGTCGTTAACTATTAAGAACCTTTTTTTTTTATTGGCTTTCGTGAATGTTGAATTTCCATCGATTTAATGTCGAGTTTGACGAAAACCACACTTTAAGGCTACGTTGTGGCTGTGTCACGTGAACTCCCAATTTTCACCCACAATCAACCATGTTTGGATAACTTTGATTTAGGATTGTGTTGTAGATGACTATTAATAACGTTTATTTTCTATCAATTTTCATCGATTTAATGTTGGTTTGACGAAAACCTAATTTTAAGGCTACGTTGCAATTTTGTCACACGAACTTGTTTTTTTCACCCATAATCAACCATGCTTCGATAACTTTAATTTAGGATTGTGTTGTAGATGACTATTAAGAACCCTTATTTTTTATCAGTTTTCATGAATGTTAAATTTCTATCGATTTAATTTTGAGGCTACCTTATAGATTTGTCAGACGAACTCCCATTTTTCACCTATAATCAACCATGTGTGGAGAACTTTTATTTAGGATTGTCTTGTAGATGACTATTAAGTACCTTTATTTTCTATTGGTTTTCGTGAATGTTGAATTTCCATCGATTTAATGTAGAGTTTAATGAAAACATGATTTTAATGCTACGTTGTAGCTATGTCATGTGAACCCCCATTTCTCATTGACAATCAACCATGTTTGGATAACTTTGATTTTGGATTGTGTTGTAGATGACTATTCAAAACCCTTGTTTTCTATCGATTTTCATGAATGTTGAATTTCCATAGATTTAATGTCAAGATTGGCGAATACCTTATTGTAACATTACTGTGCAGATGTGTTACACAAACTCCCATTTTTCACCCACAATCAACCATGTTTGGATAACTTTAATTAAGGATTGTATTGTAGACGATTATTAAGAACTTTTATTTTCTATCAGTTTTCGTGAATGTTGAATTTCGATCGATTTAATGTCGAGATTCAAGAAAACTTAATTTTAAGGCTATGTTATAGTTATGTCACGTGAACTGCCATTTTTCACCCACAATCAAACATGTGTAGAGAACTTTGATTTAGGAATGTGTTGTAGATGACTATTAAGAACTTTTATTTTCTATGGGTTTTTGTGAATGTTGAATTTCCATCGACTTAATGTCAAGGTCGATGAACAACGTAATTTTATCTGTACATTGCAGCTATGTCACGCGAACTCCCATTTTTCACCCACAATCAACCATGTTTGGAGAACTTTTACTTAGGATTGTGTTGTAGATGACTATTAAGAACATTCATTTCCTATCATTTTTCGTGAATAAGAGTTTTCATAGATTAAAAGTCGAGTTCGACGAAAAACTAATTTTAATGCTACATTGCAGCTATGTCAAGCAAACTCCCATTTTTCACCCATAATCAACCATGTTTGGAAATTTTTTATTTAGGATTGTGTTGTAGATGACTATTAAGAACATTCATTTTCTATTAGTTTTCGTGAATGAAAGTTTCCATAGATTAAATGTTGAGTTCGATGAAAACCTGATTTTAATGCTACATTGCAACTTTGTGAAACGAACTCCCATGATTTTAAGAAAATTCAATTTCTATCAGTTTTCGTGAATGGGAGTTTTCCATAGATTAAATGTCGAGTTTGACGAAAACCTGATTTTAATGCTACATTACAGCTATGTCACGTGAACTCCCATTTTTCACCCATAATCAACCATGTTTGGAGAACTTTTATTTAGGAATGTGTTGTAGACGACTATTAATAACATTCATTTTCTATCAGTTTTCGTGAATAGGAGTTTTCCATAGATTAAATTTCAAGTTCGACGAAAACTTGATTTTAACGCTACATTGCAGCTATGTCACACGAACTCCCATTTTCATCCACAGTCAACCATATTTGGAGAACTTTTATTTAGGAATGTGATGTAGACGACTAATAAGAACGTTCATTTTCTATCAGTTTTCAATAATGGGAGTTTTCCAAAGATTGAATGTCGAGTTTGACAAAACCCTGATTTTAATGCTATGCCGTAGTTTTGTCAAGCTAACTCCCATTTTTCACCCTCAATCAACCATGTTTGGAGAAATTTTATTTAGAATTGTATTGTAGATGACTATTAAGAAACTTTATTTTCTATCAGTTTTCGTTAATGGGAGTTTTCCAAAGATTGAATGTCGAGATTGACAAAAACATGATTTTAAGGCTACATTGTAATTCTGTCACACGAACTCCTAGTTTTGACCCATAATAAACCATGATTTTGAGAACTTTGATTTAGGATTATGTTGTAGATAACTATTAAGAACTTTGATTTTCTATTGGTTTTTTTGAATGCTGAATTTTCATCGAATTAATGTTGAGTTTGTTAAGGCTAAGTTGCATCTTTGTCACTTGAACTCCCATTTTTCACCCACAATCAACCACGTTTGGAGAATTTTGATTTAGGATTGTGTTTTGGATGACTATTAGAAACCTTTATTTTGTATCAATTTTTGTAAATGTTGAAATTCCATCAATTTAATGTCGAGTGCGACGAAAACCCGATCTTAAGCCTACATTGCAACTATATCACGTGAACTTGCATTTTCACACGGAATCAACCATGTTTAGAGAAGTTCGATTTAGGATTGTATTGTAGATGACTATTAAGAAAATTTATTTTCTATCAGTTTTTGTGAATGTTGAATTTCCATCAATTTAATGTCGTGTTCGAGGAAAACCTAATTCTAAGGCTACATTGCAGATGTGTTACACGAACTCCCATTTTTCACCAAAAATCAACCACCTTTGGAGAACGTTGATTGAGTATTATGTTGTAAATGACTATTAAGAACCTTTATTTTATTTTGATTTTTGTTAATGTTGGATTTCCATCGATTTAATCTCGAGTTCGACGAAAACCTAATTTTAACACTACATTGTAGCGATGTCACTTGAACAAGCTTTTTTCACACATAATCAACCATGTTTGGAGAACATTGATTTAGGATCCTTTATTTTCTGTCAAATTTCATGAATGTTAAGTTTTCGTAGATTAAATGTCAAGTTTGATGAAAACCTGATTTTAATGCTATGTTGTAGCTTTGTCATGCGAACTCCAATTTTCATGCACAATCAATTATGTTTGGAGAACTTTGATTTCAGATTATGTTATAGATGAGTATTTAGAACCTTTATTTTCTATCAGTTTTTGTGAATGTTCAATTTCCATCCATTTAATGTCGAGTTTAATAAAAACCTAAATTCAAGGCTACGTTGAAGACGTGTCATGCGAACTCCCATTTTTCACGCATTATCAACCATGTTCGGAGAATTTTGATTTAGGATTATGTTGTAGATGACTATTCAGAACCTTTAGTTTCTATTGGTTCTCATGAATGTTTTATTTCCATCGATTAAATGTCGAGTTCGACGAAAACATGATTCTAATAAACCCACAATTGAATCTTCAATAATATTATTACCTCCTCGACTATGTTATACTAAGATTATTACTTAATCCTCACACATTATTATCACCATTCCATTCATCTATTGATTATAGTATTATCCTCTTTATGGATAATACCAACAATTATTCTTTAATGATAATGGCATTATTCTTTTGCCAATCCTTTATATATAATATAATTATTAATTTTATATATATTTATTTAAATGTAAATTTGGATAATAATATTATTAATAATCCAATATTTTTTTATATTATATCGATATTTAAATCATTGGTAGATGGATCATATCTTTATTTACTCTCCACTTAGTATTGGATAATAATATTGTGACATAGTCAACCATGTTTGGAGAACTTTGATTTAGGATTATGTTGTAGTGACTACTAAGAACCTTTATTTTCTATCAGTTTTCATGAATGTTGAACTTCCTACAATTTAATGTAGAGTTCGAGAAAAACCTGATTTTAAGACTACATTGCATCAGTTTCACACAAAATCCCACTTTTCACCCACAATCAACCATGTTTGGATAACTTTGACTTAGGATTTTATTTTTGATGACTATTAAGAAACCTTTATTTTCTATGGGTTTTCGTGAATGTTGAATTTCCATCAATTTAAAGTCAAGTTCGATGAAAACCTAATTTTAAGGATACGGTCCAAGTTTGTCACACAAACTCCCATTTTTCACCCACAATGAACCGTGTTTGAAGAACTTTTATTTCAAATTGTGTTGTAGATAACTATTAAGAACCTTTATTTTCTATCTATTTTTTTGAATATTGAATTTCCATCGATTTCATGTCGAGTTCGGCAAAACCCTGATTTCAAGGCTATGTTGCAGCTATGTCATACGAGTTCCCATTTTTCACCCACAATCAACCATGTTTGGATAAATTTGATTTAGGATTGTGTTGTGGATAGCTCTTAAGAACCTTTATTTTCTAACACTTTTTGTGAATGTTGAATTTCCATCGATTTAATGTCAAGTTCGACGAAAACCCTATTTCAAGGCTAGTTGCAGCTGTGTCATGGGATCTCCCATTTTGTCAACCATAATCAACCTTGTTTGGAGAACTTTGATTTAGGATTGTGTTGCAGATGACTATTAAGAACCTTAATTCTGTATTGGTGTTCATGAATGTTTAATTTTCATCGATATAATGTCGAGTTCAACAAATACCTGAGTTAAAGGCTATGTTGCAGCTATGCCACATGAACTCGTATTTTATAGCCACAATGAATTATGTTTGTAGAATTTTTATTTAGGATTGTGTTGTAGATGACTATTAAAAACCTTTATTTTCTATCAGTTTTCGTGAAAGCTCAATTTCCATCGATTTAATGTCGAGATTAAAGAAAACATGATTTTAAGGCTATGCTACAACTATGTCATGCGAACTTCCATTTTTCACCCATTATCCACTATGTTTGGAGAACTTTGATTTAGGATTGTGTTGTAGATAAATATTAAGAACCTTTATTTTCTATCAGTTTTTGTGAATGTTAAATCTCCATTCATTTAATATCGAGTTTGACGAAAACCTGATTTTAAGGTTACGTTGCAACTGTGTCACATGAAATCCCATCTTTCACAAACAATCAATCATGTTTGGAGAACTTCAATTCAGGATTGAGATGTAGATGACTATTAAGAACCTTTATTTTCTATTGATTTATTTGAATGTTGAATTCCCATCGATTTAAGGCCGAGTTGCACAAAAATCTTATTTTTAAGGCTATATTGCAGCCGTGTCACAAGAACTCCAATTTCTCACCTATAATCAACCATGTTTGGAGAAATTTGATTTAGTATTGTGTTGTAGTTGACTATTAAGAACTTTTATTTTCTTTCAGTTTTCGTGAATGTTGAATTTCCATCAATTGAATGTTGAGTTCAACCAAAACTTGATTTTAAGGCTATGTTGCAATTGTGCCACACGAACTCCAATTTTAAGCCACAATCAAGCATGTTTGGAGAACTTTGATTTAGTATTGTGTTGTAGATGACTATTACGAAAGTTTATTTTCTATTGGTATTCGTCAATGTTGAATTTCCGTCGATTAAGTGTCGAGTTCAACAAAAACTTGATTTTAAGGCTTCATTGCAGCTGTGTCATGCGAACTCCCACTTTTCACCCACAATCAACCATTTTTCGTGAACTTTGATTTAGGATAGTGTTGTAGATTGCATTTAAAGACCTTTGTTTACTATCAATTTTCATGAATGTTTAATTTCCTTCGATTTAATGTCGAGTTTGACAGAAACCTAATTTTAATTTTATGTTGCAACTATGCCATGCGAACTCCCATTTTTCACCCATAATGAACCATGTTTGCATAACTTTGATTTAGTATTGTGTTGTAGATGACTATTAATAACCTTTATTTTCTATCATTTTTTATGAATGTTGAATTTCTATTGATTTCATGTTGAGTTCAACAAAATCATAATATTAAGGCTACATTGCAGATGTGTCACACTAAATCCCATTTTTCACCCATAATCAACCATGTTTCGAGAACTCTGATTTAAAATTAGGTTTTTGTTGAACTCGACATTAAATCGTTCGAAATTCAACATTCATGAAAACCAATAGAAAATAAAGGTTCTTAATAGTCATTTACAACTCAATCCTAAATAAAAATTCACCAAACATGGTTGATTGTGCGTAATATGGATGTTCACATGACACAGTGGGAAATTCAACATTCATGAAAACTCTACAAAACAATATTAAATGAAATTTCTCCAAACATGGTTGATTGTGGATGAAAAATAGTAGTTCATGTGACACAACTGCAACATAGCCTTAAAATCAATTTTTCGTGAAATTCGACAATAAATCGATGGAAATTGAATATTCACAAAAACTGATAGAAAAGAAAGGAACTTAATAGTCATGTAGAACACAATACTAAATTAAAGTACTCAAAACAGGTTGATTGTGGGAGAAAAATGGCAGTTTGCATGATATTGCTGCAACGTAGACTCAAAATTAGGTTTTCATCGAAGTCCACATTAAATCGATAGAAAATAAGGGTTTTTAATATTTATCTGCAACACAATGCTAAATAAAATGTCTTCAAACATGGTTGATTGTGGGTGACAAATGGGAGTTCGTATGACACAACTGCAATTAGACTTAAAATCAGGTTTTAATCAAACTCGACATTAAATCGATGAAAATTCGACATTCAAGAAAACTGATAGAAAATAAAGGTTATTAAAAGTCATCTACAATACAATACTAAATCAAAGTACTCCAAACATGGTTAATTATGTGCGAAAAATGGGAGTTCGCGTGAGACAGCTGCAACGTAGCCTTAAAATCAAGTTTTTCATTGAACTCGATCGTAAATCAATGGAAATTAAACACTCACAAAATATGATAGAAAATAAAGGTACTTACTAGTCATCTAAAACATAGTACTAAATCAAAGTACTTCAAACAAGGGAGAAGCATGACACAACTACAACATAGCCTTACAATAGGTTTTCGTTGAACTCGACATTTAATCGATGGAAATTCAATATTCTGAAAATCCAATAGAAAATAAAGGTTCTTAATAGTGTCATCTACAACATAATCCTAAATAAAAGTTCTCCAAACATGGTTCATTGAGGGTGAGAAATCATATTTCACGTGACAAATCTGCAACATAGCCTTAAAATAAGGTTTTCATCGAACTCGACATTGAATCAATAGAAAAAAAAGGTTTCTAATAGTCATGTACAACATATTCTAACTAAAATTCAACCAAAAATGGGAGTTCGTGTGAAACATCTGCAACATAGCCTTCAAATTACGTTTTCGTCGAACTCGATAATACATCAATGGAAATTCAACATTCACAAAAACTGATAGAAAATAACGGTTTTTAATAGTCATTCACAAAACAATACTAAATCAAATTTTCTTAGAACTTGACATTAAATCGATGTAAATTAAACATTCATAAAAACTGATAGAAAAAAAAGGTTCTTAATAGTCATCTACAACACAATCCTAAATCAATTTTTCCAAACATTGTTGATTGTAGGTGAAAAATCAAAGATCGCGTGACACAACTGCAACATAGAATTAAAATCACTTTTTCTTCGAACTTGACATTAAATTGATGGAAATTGAAAATTCACAAAATTTGATAGAAAATAAATGTTCTTAATAGTCATCTACAACACAATCCTATATCAAAGTTCTCAAAACATGTTTCATTGTGGGTGAATGGGAGTTCGCGTCACATAGTGATGACATAGCCTTAAAATCAAGTTCTCGTCAAATTTGACATTAAATCGATGGAAATTCGACCTTCAGGAAAATCGATAAAAAATAAATGTTCTAAATAGTCATCTACAACACAATCCTAAATCAAAGTTATCCAAACATGGTTGATTGTGGGTAAAAAATAGGACTTCACGTAACAAAGATGCAACATAGCCAATCAAAATTGAATATTCACAAAAACCAATATAAGAAGAAAGGTTCTTTATAGTCATCTACAACACTACTAAATAAATTTAATATCGAGTTCGACAAAAACCTAATTTTATAGCTACGTTGCAGATGTGTCACACAAACTCCCTTTTTTCACCCATAATCGACCATGTTTGGAGAACTTTGATTTAGGATTATGTTGTAGATGACTATTAAGAACCCTTATTTTCAAAAAAAAATTGTGAATGTTGAATTTCAATCGATTAAATGTCAAATTCGATGAAAATCTGATTTTAAAGCTATGTTGCAGCATTGTCACGTGAACTCCCATTTTTTAACCACAATGAACAATGTTTGGAGAAATTTAAATGAAAATTGTGTTGTAGATGAATATTAAGAACCTTTAATTTCTACCGATTTTAGTGAATGTCAAACTTTCAATGATTTAATGTTGAGTTTGACGAAAACTTGATGACTATTAAGAATGTTTATTTTCTATCAATTTTTGTAAATATTTAATTTCCATTGATTTAATGTTGAGTTTGACGAAAATTTAATTTTAAGGCTACATTGCAAATGTGTCATGCGAACTCCCATTTTTCAAGCATAATCAACCATGTTTGGAGAACTTTAATTTAAGATTATGTTATACATGACTATTAAGAACCTTTACTTTCTATTTATTTTTGTGAATGTTGATTTTTCATCGATTTAATGTCGAGTGGAACGAAAACCTAATTTTAAGGCTACATTGCAGTTGTGTCACGTGAACACCTATTTTTACACACCATAAACCATGTTGGGAGTACTTTTATTCAGTATTAAGTTGTAGATAACTATTAACCATCAACATGAAGTATAATTTTTCACTGACAATCAACCATTTTTGGAGAAGTTTGATTAATGATTGTGTTGTAGATGACTATTAAGAATCTTTATTTTCTATCAGTTTTTGAAAATGTTGAATTTCCATCGATTTAATGTCGAGTTTAGCAAAAACCTGATTTTAAGGCTACGTTACAAGTATGTTACATGAATTCCCATTTTTAACCCATAATCAAGCATGTTTGGGAAATTTTATCAAGGATTATGTTGTAGATCACTATTAAGAACATTTATTTTCTAGCGGTTTTCCTGAATGTTGAATTTCCATCAGTTTATTGTCGAATTTAAAAAAAACTTGATTTTAAAGCTATGTTGTAGATGTGTCATTCGAAGTCCCATTTTTCACCCACAATCAACCATGTTTGGAGAACTTTGATTTAGGATTATATTGTAGATGATAATAAAAACCCTTTATTTTCTATTAGTTTTCGTGAATATTGAATTTCCATAAATTGAATATCGAGTTCGACGAAAACCCTATTGTAAGGCCACATTGGAGTTGTGTCACACGAACTTAAAATTTTCACACACAAACATCCATGATTGTGGAGAACTTTGATTTAGGAATGTGTTGTAGATGACTATTAAGAATCTTTATTTTCAATCAATTTTTGTGAAAGTGGAATTTCCATTGATTTAATGTCGAGTTCGACGAAAACCCTATTTTAAGGCTACATTGTAGTTGTGTGACACAAACTTACTTATTTCACCCACAAACATCCATGTTCGGAGAAATTTGATTTAGGATTCTGTTGTAGATGGCTATTAAGAATCTTTGTTTTCTATTTATTTTTGTGAAGGTGAATTTTCATCGATTTAATGTCCAATTCGACGAAAAACAAATTTTAATTCTACGTTGTAGACGTGTCATACGAACTCCTAGTTTTTACGCATAATCAAGCATGTTTGGAGAATATTTATTTAGGATTATGCTGTAAATGACTATTCAATTTCCACCTATTTAATGTCAAGTTTGATGAAAAGCTGATTTTAAGTCTAGGTTGCAGCTATGTCATGTGAACTCCCCTTTTTCACATATAATCAACAATGTTTGGAGAACTTTTATTTAGTATTGTACTCTAAATGACTATTAACAACAATTATTTTGTGACGATTTTCGTCAATGTTGAATTTCCATTGATTTAATGTCATGTTCAACTAAAATCTGATTTTAAGGCTACGTTGCATCTGTGTCATGCGAACTCCTATTTTTTTATTCACAGTCAACCATGTCTGGAGAACTTTGATTTATTATTGTGTTGTCGATGACTATTAAGAACCTTTATTTTGTATTTGTTTTCGTGAATGTTGAATTTCCATCAATTAAATGTGGAGTTCGACGAAACCTTCTTTTAAAACTACATTGTAGCTTTGTCATGCAAACTCTCATTTTTCACCCACAATCAACCATGTTTGGAGAACTTTGATTGAGGATTATGTTGTAGATGACTATTAAGAACCTTTATTTTCTATTTGTTTTTGTGAATGTTGAGTTTGATGAAAACGTGATTTTAGGACTACATTGCAGTTGTGTCATGTGAACTGTCATTTTCACCCACAATCAACTTTGTTTGGAGAAATTTGATTTAGTGTTGTGTTGAAGATGACTATTAAGATTTTTTATTTTCTTATAGTTTTCATGAATATTGAATTTGCATTGATTTAATGTTGAGTTCGATGAAAACCTAATTTTAATTCTACATTGCATGGAGACTTGTCACGCGAACTCCCCCGTTTTTAGGCATAATCAACCGTGTTTGGAGAATTTTGATTTAGGATTATGTTGTAGATGACTATTAGGAACCTTCATTTTCTATTTGTTTTCTTGAATGATGAATTTTCATCGATAAAATGTGGAGTTCGACGAAACCTAATTTTAAGGCTACATTGCATCTTTGTCATGGAAACTCCCAGTTTTCACCCACAATAAATCATATTTGGGAAACTTTGATTTAAGATTATGTTGTAAATGACTATTAAAACCATTTATTTTCTATTAGTTTTCGGTAATATTGAATTTCCCTCAATTAAATGTCGAGTTTGACCAAAACCCTATTTTAATGCTACATTGCAGTTGTGTCACACAAACTTAAAATTTTCACAAACAAACATCCATGTTTGGAGGACTTTGATTTAGGATTTTGTTGTAAATGACTATTAAAAAATCAACCCATGATTGGAATTTTTTATTAAGGATTGTGTTGTAGATGACTATTAAGAACCTTTATTTTCTAGCGGTTTTCGTGAATGTTGAATTTCCATCAATTTAATGTCGAATTTGATGAAAACCTTATTTTAAAGCTATGTTGCAGATGCATCACACGAACTCCCATTTTTCACCCATAATTAACCATTGTTTGGAGAACTTTAAATTAGTACTGTGTTATAGATGACTATTAAGAACATTTATTTTCTATCGATTTTCGCGAATGTCCAATTTCCATTGATTTAATGTCGAGTTCAATGAACTCCCATTTTTCGTGCCTAATCAACCATGTTTGGAGAATTTTGATTTAGAATTATATTGTAGATTTTAAGGCTAGATGCCGCTGTGTCATGTGAACTTCTATTTTTCACTCAAATCAACCATGTTTGGAGAACATTGATTGAGGATTGTGTTGTAGATGAGTATTAATATCCTTTATTTTCTATTAGCTTTCATGAATGTTTAATTTCCATCAATTTAATGTCGAGCTCAATGAAAACCTGATTTTAAGGCTACGGTCCAACTGTGTCACGCGAACTTCCATATTACCCACAATCAATCATGTTCGGTGAAGTTTTATTTAGGATTAAGTTGTAAATGACTATTAAGATCCTTTGTTTTCTACTGGTTTTCATGAATGTTGAATTTCCAACAATTTAATGTCGAGTTCAACGAAAACCTGATTTTAAGACTACATTCATGCTATGTCACGTACATTGCAATTGAGTAAAGTGAACCCCTATTTTTCACCCACCATCAACCATGCAAGGAGTACTTTTATTCAGGATTAAGTTGTAGATGACTATTAAGAACTTTTATTTTCGATTTGATGAATATGAAACAATTTAATGTTGAATTCAATAAAAACCACATTTTAAGGCTACGTTGCAGCTGTGTCACATGAACTCCTATGTTTCTTCCATAATCAACCAAATTTGGAGAGTTTTGACTAAGGATTGTGTTGTAGATGACTATTAAGAATATTTATTTTCTATCAGTTTTTGAGAATGTTGAATTTCCATCGATTTAATGTCGAGTTTAGCGCAAACATGATTTGAAGGCTACGTTGTAGCTATGTTACGCAAACTACCATTTGAACCCACAATCAAGCATGTTTGGAAATTTCTATTAAGGATTGTGTTGTAGATGACTATTAAGAAACTTTATTTTCTATTAGTTTTCGTGAATGTTGAATTTCCTTCGGTTAAATGTTTGAGTTTGACAAAACCCTATTATAAGGCTACATTGCGTCTTTGTGATGCGAACTCCCATTTTTCACCCACAGCTAACCATGTTTGGATTGATTTTATTTAGGATTGTGTTGTAGATGACTATTAAGAAACTTTATTTTCTATCGATTTTTGTGAATGCTGGATTTCAATAGATTTAATGTCGAGTTTGTCGAAAACTAGATTTTAAGGCTACGTTGCAGCTGTGTGACGCGAACTCCTATTTTTCACCTACAATAAACCATATTTGGATAAGTTTGATTTAGGATTGTGTTGTAGATAACTCTTAAGAAACATTATTTTCTATTAGTTTTCGTGAATGTTAAATTTCAATCGATTTAACGTTGAGTTCAATGAAAACCTGATTTTATGGCTACATTCCAGTTGTGTCATGTGAAGTCCCAATTTTCATTCACAATCAACCATGTTTAGAGAACTTTGATTCAATATTGTTTTGTAGATGACTATTAATAATTTTTATTTTTTTATTAGTTTTCATGAATCTTGAATTTACATTTATTTAATGTTGAGTTCGAATAAAAACTTATTATAAGGCTACATTGCAGATGTGTGATGCGAACTCCCATTTCACCCACAATCAACCTTGATTGGAGAAATTTGATTTAGGATTGTATTGTCGATGACTATTAAGAACCTTTATTTTTTATCGATTTTAGTGAATGTTCAATTTCCATCGATTTAATGTTGAGTTCGATGAAAACCTCATTTCAAGGCTACATTGTTGTTGTGTCACATGAACTCCCATTTTTCACAAACAATCAACCATATTTGGAGAACTTTGTTTTAGGATTGTGTTTTAGATGTCTATTAAACACCTTTATTTTCTATCGGTTTTCCTTAATGTTGAATTATAATCGATTTAATGTTGAGTTCAATGAATACCTGATTTTAAGTCTAAACTGCAGTTGTGACATGCGAACTCCCATTTGTCACCCACAATCAACCATGTTTGAAGAACTCTTATTTTGGATTGAGTTGTAGATGACTATTAAGAACTTTTATTTTCTATCAATTTTTGTGAATATTGAATTTCCATCGATTGAATGTTGAGTTCGACGAAAACCTGATTTTAAGTCTGCATTGCAGCTGTGTCATGCGAACTTGCATTTTTCATCCACAATCAACAATGTTTGGAATAATTTGATTTAGTATTGTGTTGTAGATGACTATGAAGCACCTTTATTTTATATTTGTTTTTGTGAATGTTTTATTTCCATTGATTAAATGTCGAGTTCGACGAAACCTAATTTTAAAACTACATTGCATTTTAGTCAAAAAAAATCCCATTTTTCACCCACAATAAACCATCTTTGAAATACTTTGATTTAAACGTTGCAGCTGTGTTACACGAACTCCCATTTTTCGTCCACAATCAACCAAATTTGGACAACTTTGATTAAGGATTGTATTGTAGATGACTATTAAAAATATTTATTTTCTGTCAATTTTCGAGAATGTTGAATTTCCATCGATTTAATGTCGAGTTCACCGAAAACCTGATTTGAAGGCTATGTTGCAGCTATGCTACACAAAATACCATTTGAACCCACAATCAACCATGTTTGGAAATTTGTATTAAGGATTGTGTTGTACATGACTATTAAGAACCTTTATTTTCTAGCGCTTTTCATGAATGTTGAATTTCCATCGATTTAATGTTGAGTTCAATGAAAACTAATTTTGTAATTCTACATTGCAGACGTGTCACGCACACTCCCATTTTTCACGCATAATCAACCATGTTTGAAGAATTTTGATTTAGGATTATGTTGTAGATGACTATTAATAACCTTTATTTTCTATTTATTTTTGTGAATGTTTAAATCTCCATCGTTGAATGTTGAGTTTGACGAAACTCTATTTTAAGGCTACATTGCATCTTTGTGACGTGAACTCCCATTTTTCACACACAATTAACCATGTTTGGATTAGTTTTATTTAGGATTGTGTTGTAGATGACTGTTAGGAAATGTTATTTTCTATAGATTTTTGTGAATGCTGGATTTCCTTAGATTTAATGTCAAGTTCATCGAAAACGGGATTTTAAGGCTACATTGTAGCTGTGTCATGCGAACTCCCATTTTTCACCTACAATAAACCATATTTGGATAAGTTTGATTTCAGATTGTGTTGTAGATAACTATTAAGAAACTTTATTTTCTATTAGTTTTCGTGAATGTTGAATTCAATCGATTTAACGTCAAGTTCGATGAAAACCTTATTTTAAGGCTACATTTTAGTTGTGTCATGTGAACTCCCATTTTTCATCCATAATCAACCGTGTTTGGAGAACTTTGATTTAATATTGTTTTGTAGATGACTATTAATAACTGCTATTTTTTATTAGTTTTCATGAATCTTGAATTTGCATTTATTTAATGTTGACTTTGAAAAAAAAATTATTTTAAGGCTACATTGTAGATGTGTCATGCGAACTCTCATTTTCACCCACAATCAACCATGATTGGTTAACTTTGATTTATGATTGTGTTTTTGATGAGTATTAGGAACCTTTATTTTCTATCGATTTAATGTTGAGTTCGATGAAAACCTCATTTTAAGGCTACATTGTTGTTGTGTCACGTGAACTCCCATTTTTCACAAAGAATCAACCATGTTTGGAGAGCTTTGATTTTGGATTATGTTGTAGATGTCTATTAAACACCTTTATTTTCTATATGTTTTCATTAATGTTGAATTTTAATCGATTTAATGTCGAGTTCGATGAATACTTGATTTTAAGTCTACACTGCAGTTGTGGCATGCGAACTCCCATTTGTCACCCACAATGAACCATGTTTGAAGAACTTTGATTTAGGATTGTGTTGTAGATGACTAATAAGAACCTTTATTTTCTATCGATTTTTGTGAATATTGAATTTCCATCGATTTAATGTCAAGTTCGACAAAAAGCTGCTTTTAAGTCTGCATTACAGCTGTGTCATGCAAACTCACATTTTTCATCCACAATCAACCATGTTTGGAATGCTTTGATTTAGTATTGTGTTGTAGATGACTATTAAGAAATTTTATTTATTATCAATTTTCATAAATATTCAATTTCCATTGATTTAATGTTGAGTTCGACGAAAACCTATTTTTTGGCTACATTGTAGATCTGTCATGCGAACTCCCATTTTTGAAGCATAATCAACCATGTTTGGAGAAATTTAATTTAAGATTATGTTATACATGATTATTAAGAACCCTTAATTTCTATTTGTTTTTGTGAATGTTGATTTTTCATTGATTTAATAACGAGTTCAACAAAAACCTAATTTTAAGGCTATGTTGCAGCTATGTAAAGTGAACTCCTATTTTTCACCCACCGTCAACCATGTTGGGAGTACTTTTATTCAAGATTAAATTGTAGATGACTATTAGGAACATTTAATTTCTATTTGTTGAATATCAAACGATTTAATGTTGTGTTCAATGAAAACGACATTTTAAGGCAACGTTGCAGCTGTGTTTAACGAACTCCCATTTTTCTTCCACAATCACTCATATTTGGAGAACTATGATTAAGGATTGTGTTGTATATGCCTATTAAGAATTTTTATTTTCTATCAGTTTTGGAGAATGTTGAATTTCCATCGATTTAATGTTGAGTTTAGCGAAAACCTGACTTTAAGGCTACGTTGGAGCTATGTTACACAAACTCCCATTTCTAACACACAATCAACCATGTTTGGAAATTTTTATTAAGGATTGTGTTGTGGATAACTATTAAGAACCTTTATTTTCTAGCAGTTTTTGTGTATGTTGAATTTCCATCGATTTAATGATGAATTTGACGAAAACCTGATTTTAAGGCTATGTTGTAGATGCCTCACGTGAACTCCCATTTTTCATCCACAATCAACCATGTTTAGAGAACTTTGATTTAGTATTGAGTTGTAGATGACTATTAAGAACCTTTAGTTTCTATTAGTTTTTTTCAATGTTCAATTTCCAATGATTTAATGTTGAGTTCTACAAAAACCTGTCTTTAAGGCTACGTTGCAGCTGTGTCACACGATCTCCCATTTTTCGACCATAATTCAACCATCTTTGAAGAACTCTAATTTAATATTGTTTTTTAGATGACTATTAAGAACCTTTATTTTCTATCGGTTTTTGTGAATGTTGAATTTTAATTGATTTAATGTCGAATTCGTTGAAAACATAATTTTAAGGTTATGTTGCTGATGTATAATGCAAAATTCCATTTTTCATGCATAATCAACCATGTTTGGATAAGTTTTATTTATGATTATGGTGTAGATTACTATTAAGAACCTTTATTTTCTATCAATTTTTGTCAATGTTGAATTTCCATTGATTGAATGTTGAGTTTGACGATTTTTTTTTTTAAAGGTTGCATTTGTGTCACACGAACTCCCATTTTTAACCCACAATCAACTATATTTGGATAATATTGATTTAGGATTGTGTTGTAGATGACTATTAAGAACCTTTATTTTCTGTCGGTTTTAGTGAATGTTAAATTTCTTTCAATTTAATGTTGAGATCAATGAAATCTTGATCATAAGGCTACATTAAAGCTATGTCATGCGAACGCTCATTTTCAAAAAATCAACCATGTTTGGAGAACTTTGATTTAGGATTGTGTTTTAGATGACTATTAATTTTTTATTTTTTTTATCAGTTTTTGTGTATGTTGAGTTTCAAAGCTATGTTGCAACTGTGTCACACAAACTTCCATTTTTCACCCATAATCCAATCATGTTTGGAGAACTTTGATTTAGGATTGTGTTGTAGATGACCATTAAAAACCTCTATTTTCTATCAGTTTTCATGAATGTTGAACTTCCATCGATTTAATGTAGATTTTGACAAAAACCAGATTTTCGGGCTAATTTGCAATTGTCATGCAAACTCCCATTTTTCTCCTATAGACAGCCATGTTTGGAGAAGTTTTATTTAAGATTGTTTTGTAGGTGACCATTAGAACCTCTATTTTCTATTAGTTTTTGTGAATTTTAAATTTCCATCAATTTTTCACCCATTTTTCACCCATAATGAACCTTGTTTGGAGAGCTTTTATTTAGGATTGCGTTTCAGATGACTATTAAGTACCTTTATTTTCTATCGGTTTTAGTGAATGTTGAACTTTCATCAATTTAATGTCAAGTTCGATGAAAACTTGATTTTAACGATACATTGCAGTTGTCTCATGCGAACTCCTATTTTTCCCCCCATAATCAACCGTGTTTGGAGAACTTTTAGTTAGGATTAAGTTTTAGATGACTATTAAGAACCTTTACTTTCTATCAAGTTTTGTGAATTTTGAATTTCCAATGATTTAATGCTTCAATGAAAACTTGATTTTAAGGCTGCATTGCAGCTGTGTCACGTGAACTCCCATTTTTTACCCACAATTCAACAATATTTGGAGAGCTTCTATTTAGGATTGTGTTATAGATGAGTATTAAGTACCATTATTTTCTATTAGTTTTAGTGAATATTCAATTTTCATCGATATAATGTTGAGTTTGATGAAAACCTAAAATTAAGATTACGTTGCAGACGTTTTTGGAGAGCTTCTATCTAGGATTATGTTATAGATGACTATTAAAAAAATATGTTTTTTAACGGTTTTTGTAAATGTTGAATTTCCATCGATGTAAATTATGTTTGACGATAACGCTTCATTGCAGTTGTGTCACACAAACTCCCATTTTTCACCCATAATCAACCATAATTGGATAACTTTTATTTAGGATTGTGTTGTAGATGAGTATTAAGAACCTTTATTTTCTATCGGTTTTAGTGAAAGTTTGAGATGGAAGATATATCACACGAACTCCCTTTTTTCACCCATAATCGACCATGTTTGGAGAACTTTGATTTAGGATTATTTTGTTCATGACTACTAAGAACCTTTATTTTCAAAAAAAAATCGTGAATGTTGAATTTCAATCAATTAAATGTCAAATTCGACGAAAATCTGATTTTAAAGCTATGTGGCAGCATTGTCACGTGAACTCCCATTTTTCAACCACAATCAACAATGTTTGGAGAAATTTATAATTAATTTTATTTTATAGATGAATATTAAGAACCTTTAATTTCTATCGGTTTTTGTGAATGTCAAACTTCCAATGATTTAATGTCGAGTTTGACGAAAACCTGATTTTAAGGCTACTTTGCAGCTGTGTCATATGAACTCCCATTTTTGAAACACAATGAAGCATGTTTGGAGAATTTTGATTGAGGATTGTGTTGTAGATGACTATTAAGAACCTTTTATTTTTATTAGGTTTTCATGAATATTGTATTTCCATTGATTTAATGTCGTGTTTCATGAAAGCCTAATTTTAAGGCTATGTTGCAAATTTGTCACATGAACTCCTATTTTTCACCCTTAATCAACCATGTTTGGAGAATGTTTATTTAGTATTTTATTGTTGATGAGTACTAAACCTTTATTTTCTATCGATTTTCGTGAATGTTGAATTTGTAACTATTTAGTGTCGAGTTAGACCAAAACTTGAATTTAAGGCTACGTTGCACTTGTGTGACGTGAACTGCCATTTTTCACCAACAATCAACCATGTTTGGAGAATTTTGATTTTGTATTATGTTTTAGATGACTATTATGAACTTTATTTTCTATTTGTTTTCTCAAATGTTGAATTTTCATCGATAAAATGTCAAGTTCGATGAAACCTTATTTTCAAGCTACATTGCACCTTTGTCACGCGAACTCCCATTTTTCACCCACAATACACCATTTTTGGAGAACTTTGATTTAGTATTATGTTGTAGATGACTATTAAGAACATTTAATTTCTATTGGATTTCGTGAATGTTGATGT
This sequence comes from Sequoiadendron giganteum, assembly GCA_007115665.2. NCBI lineage: Eukaryota > Viridiplantae > Streptophyta > Pinopsida > Cupressales > Cupressaceae > Sequoiadendron > Sequoiadendron giganteum. The sequence goes on from VCHN02000019.1 coordinate 199,749, forward strand.
TAAGTCTACACTGTAGATGTTACATGCGAACTCCCATTTCTCACCCACAATCAACCATGTTTGAAAAACTTTAATTTAAGATTGTGTTGTAGATGACTATTAAGAATCTTTATTTGCTATCAATTTTTGTGAATGTTGAATTTCCATTGATTTAATGTTGAGTTCGACGAAAACCTGATTTTAAGTCCACATTGCAGCATGTCATGCGAACTCGCATTTTCACCCACAATAAACCATGTTTGGAATACTTTGATTTATTATTGTGTTCTAGATGACTTTTAAGAACCTTTATTTTCTATCGGTTTTCATAAATATTTAATTTCCATTGATTTAATGTTGAGTTTGACGAAAATCCTAATTTTAAGGCTATGTTGCAGACGTGTCATGTGAACTCCCTTTTTGCAAGCATAATAAACATTTTTTGAAGAATTTTAATTTAAGACTATGTTATACATTACTATTAAGAACCTTTATTTTTTGTTTATTTTTGTGAATGTTAATTTTTCAGCGATTTAATTGCTAGTTCAACAAAAACCTAATTTTAAGGCTGCATTGCTGCTATCTCACGTGAACCCGTGTTTTTACCCACCATCAACCATGTTCGGAGTAATTTTATTCCACATTTTAAGGCTACATTGCATCTGTGTTACACGAACTCTCATTTTTATTCCACAATCAACCATATTTGGAGAACTTTGATTAAGGATTGTGTCGTAGATGACTATTAAGAATCTTTATTTTCATTCGGTTTTTGAGAATGTTGAATTTCCATCAATTTAATGTCGAGTTTAGCAAAAACTTGATTTTAAGGCTATCTTGTAGCTATTTTACGCGAACTCCCATTTTTAACCCACAATCAACCATATTCGGGAAATTTTATTAAGGATTGTTTTGTAGATGACTATTAAGAAGATTTATTTTCTACCGATTTTCGTGAATGGTGAATTTCCATCAGTTTAATGTCGAATTTGACGAAAATTTGATTTTAAAACTATGTTGCATCTGTGTCATGTGAACTCCCATTGCTCACAAACAATCAACCATGTTTGGAGAACTTTAATTTAGTATTGTGTTGTAGATAACTATTAAGAACCTTTATTTTCTATTTATTTTTGTGAATGTTGAATTTCCATCGATTAAATGTTGAGTTCGACGAAACCTAATTTTAAGGCTACATTGCATCTTTGTCAGAAAAACTTCTATTTTTCACCCACAATAAACCATATTTGTAAAAATTTGATTTAAATGTTGTATATGACTATTGCAGTTGTGTCACACAAAGATGAAATTTTCACTCACGAATATCCTTGTTTGGAGAACTTTGATTTAGGATTGTGTTGTAGATGACTATTAAAAATCTTTATTTTCAATCAATTTTTGTGAAAGTGGAATTTCCAACGATTTAATGTTGAGTTCGATGAAAACCCTATTTTAAGGCTACATCCATGTTTGGACTAATTTGATTTAGGATTGTGTTGTAGATGACTATTAAGAATGTTTGTTTTCAATTTATTTTTGTGAATGGTGAATTTCCATCGATTTAATGTTCAGTTCGGCAAAAACATAATTTTAAGGCTACATTGCAGATGTTTCACGCGAACTCCCTTTTTCACCAATAATCAACGATGTTTGGAGACCTTTTGTTTATAAATATTAAGAAAAATTATTTTCTATCGATTTAATGTCGAGTTCGACAAAAACCTAATTTTAATTCTACGTTGCAGACGTGTGATACGAATTCCCATTTTTCACCCATAATCAACCATGTTTGGAGAATTTTTATTTAGGATTATGCTGTAAATGACTATTAAGAACCTTTATTTTCTATTTGTTTTCGTGAATGTTGAATTTCCATCGATTAAATTTAAAGTTTCATGAAACCCTATTTTAAGGCTACATTGCATCTTTGTGATGCGAACTCCCATTTTTCACCCACAATCAACCAGGTTTTGACAACTTTGATTTAGGATTATGTTGTAGATGACTAATAATAACCTTTCTTTTCTATCAATTTTTCGTGAATGTTTTTCTTTCGATTTAATGACAAGTTTAACGAAAACTTGATTTGAAGGCTACATTGCAGTTTTGTCACGTGAACTCCCATTTTTCACCCACAATCAACCATGTTTGGAGAAAATTGATTTAGGATTGTGTTGTAGATGAGTATTAAGAACCTTATATTTCTATCTATTTGAATGAAATGTTCAATTTTGGTGAACTCCCATTTTTGACACATAATCAAATTTCACGAAATCCTGGTTTGAAGGCTACATTTTAGTTTTGTCACATGAACTCCCTTTTTTCACTCACAATCATCCATATTTGGAGAACTTTGATTTAGGATTATTTTTTAAATGACTATAAAGAACCTTTATTTTCTATTAGTTTTCATGAACGTTCAATTTCCATCTATTTAATATCGAGTTCGATGAAAAGTTGATTTTAAGGCTATGTTGCAGTTGTGTCATGTGAGCTCCCATTTTTCACCTAAAATCAACAATGTTTGGAGAACTTTGATTTAGTATTGTATTGTAGATGACTATTAAGAACAATTTTTTGTTATGGTTTTCGTCAATGTTGAATTTCCATTGATTAAATGTCATGTTCGACCAAAATCTGATTTTAAAGCTACGTTGCATCTGTGTCGCACAAACTCCTATTTTTTATTCACATTCAACCATGTATGGAGAACTTTGATTTAGTATTGTGTTGGAGATGACTATTAAGAAAATTTATTTTCTATCGGTTTTCGCAAATGTTCAATTTCCATCGATTTAATGTCGAGTTCGATGAAAACCTAATTTTAATTCTACATTGCAGAGTTGTCACATGAACTCCTAGTTTTCACACATAATCAACAAGGTTTAGAGAATTTTGATTTAGGATTTTGTTGTAGTTGACTATTAAGAACCTTTATTTTCTATTTGGTTTCGTGAATGTTGAATTTCCATCAATTAAATGTGGAGTTCGACGAAACATTATTTTAAAGCTACATTGTAGCTTTGTCATGCGAACTCCCATTTATCACCCATAATCAACCATGTTTGGAGAGCTTTGATTCATGATTAAGTAGTAAATGACTATTAAGAACCTTTATTTTCTATTTGTTTTTGTAAATCTTGAATTTCCATCGATTAAATGTTGAGTTTGAAGAAACCTAATTTTAAGGCTACATTGCATATTTGAAAAGAAAACAACCTGTTTTCACCCACAATGAACCCTAAAATTAAGGCTACGTTGAAGATGTGTTACACAAAGTCCCTTTTTCACCCATAATCAACAATGTTTGGAGAACTTTTATTTATGATTATTAAGAAAATTTAGGTTCTATCGATTTTCATGAATGTTCAATTTCCATCGATTTAATGTCGAGTTCAATGAAAACCTAATTTTAATTCTACGTTGTGGACGTGTCATACGAAATCCCATTTTTCACGCATAACCAACCATTTTTGGAGAACTTTTATTTAGGATTATGCTTGTAAATGACTATTAAGAACCTTTATTTTCTATTTGTTTTCGTGAATTTTGAATTTCCATGTATTAAATTTCAAGTTTCGTGCAATCCTATTATAATGCTACATTGTATCTTTGTGATGTGAACTCCTATTTTTCACCCACAATCAACCAAGATTTGAAAATTTTGATTTAGGATTATGTTGTAGATGACTAATAATAACCTTTATTTACTATCAATTTTTGTGAATGTTAAGTTTCTTTTGATTTCGTGTCAACTTTCACGAAAACCTAATTTGAAGGCTACGTTGCAGTTTTGTCACGTGAACTCCCATTTTTCACCCACAATCAACCATATTTGGAGAACTTTGATTTAGTATTGTACTATAGATGACTTATTAAGAACAATTATTTTGTTACGGTTTTCATCAATGTTGAATTTCCATTGATTTAATGTTATTTTCGACTAAAATCTGATTTTAAGGCAACGTTGCATCAATGTGGGGCAAACTCCTATTTTTTATTCACAATCAACTATGTTTGGAGAACTTTGATTTAGTATTGTGTTGTGGATAACTATTAAAACATTTTTTTTCTATCGATTTTCGCGAATGTTCAATTTCTATCGATTTAATGTCAAGTTCGATGAAAACCTAATTTTAATTCTACATTGCAGACTTGTCACGCGAACTCCTATTTTTCACACATAATCAACCATGTTTGGAGAATTTTTAGTTAGGATTGTGTTGTATATGACTAATACGAATCTTTATTTTCTATCGGTTTTCGTGAATGTTGAATTTTCATCGATTTAATATCAAGTTCGATGAAAACCTGATTTTAAGGCTACGTTATAGCTGTGTCATGCGAACTCCCATTTTTCGCCTACAATCATCCACTTTTGGAGAATTGTGATTTAGGATTGTGTTGTAGATGACTATTAAGAATCTTTTTTTTCTATCGATTTTCGTGAATAGTAAATTTTCATCGATTTAATGTCGATTTCGGCAAAATCCTAATTTTAAGTCTACTTTGCAGATGTGTCACGCAAACTCCTTTTTTTCACCCATAATCAACCATTTTTCGAGAACTTTGATTTATGACTATTAAGGACATATATTTTCTATCGATTTTCGTGAATGTTCAATTTCCATCGATTTAATGACTAGTTCGATGAAAACCTAATTTTAAGCTACGTTTTAGATTTGTGACACAAACTTGCATTTTTCACCCATAATCAACCATGTTTGAAGAATTTTGATTTAGGATTATGTTCAAAAAAATTCATTGAACTTAAACTTAAACATTCACAAACACTGAAGTACATGTGACATACCTGTAATGTAGCCTTAAAATCAAGTTTTTTTCGATCTCAGCATTAAATTTATGGAAATTCAACATTCATGAAATTCAATAGAAAATAATGGTTCTTAATAGTCATCTAAAACACAATCCTAAATAAGAGTTATCCAAACATGGTTGATTGTGGCTCAAAAATGGGAGTTCGTGTGACACAACTGTAATGTAGTCTTAAAATATGTTTTTGTTGAACTCGGACATTAAATCAATTGAAATTGAACGTTCCTAAAAATTGATAAGAAATCAAATTTCTTAATAGTCATCTATAGCACAATCCTAAATCAAAGTTCTCAGAACATGGTTGATTACGTGTTAAAAACGGGAGTTCAGATGGCATAGCTGCAACTTACACTTAAAGTCATGTTTTCGTTGAATTCAACAATAAATCGATCGAAATTCAACATTAATGAATACCGATAGATAAGAAAGGTTCTTAGTAGCCATCTCCGACACAATCCTAAATTAAATATCTCTGAATATTGATGTTTGTGGGTGAAAAATGTGAGTTGATGTGACACAACTGCAATGTAGGCTTAAAATAGGGTTTTCAATGAACTCGACATTAAATTGATGGCAACTTAACATTCACAAAAACTGATAGAAAATTAAAGTTCTTAATAGTCATACACAATCCTAAATCAAAGTTCTCTGAATATTGTTGATTGTGGGTGAAAAATGAGTGCTCATGTGACATAATTGTAACGTAGCCTTAAAATCAAGATTTCTTTGATCTCAAACTTAAATCGATGGAAATTCAACATTCACTAAGACCGATAGAAAATAAAGGTTTTTAATAGTCATCTACAACACAATCCTAAATCAAAGTTATCCAATTATGGTTGATTATTGATGAAAAATGGGAGTTTGTGTGACACAACTGCAATGTAGTGTTTAAATTGGGTTATCGTCAAACACAATTTAAGTCGATGGAAATTCATCATTTACAAAAACCTTTAAAAAATATTTTTTTTAATAGTCATCTATAACATAATCCTAGATAGAAGCTCTCCAAAAACGTCTGCAACGTAATCTTAATTTTAGGTTTTCATCAAACTCAACATTAAATCGATGAAAATTCAATATTCACTAAAACCAATAGAAAATAAAGGTACTTAATACTCATCTATAACACAATCCTAAGTAGAAGCTCTCCAAATATTGTTGAATTGTGGGTGAAAAATGGGAGTTCACGTGACACGGCTGCAATGAAGCCCTACAATCAAGTTTTCGTTGAACACAACATTAAATCATTAGAAATTCAACATTCACAAAACTTGATAGAAAACTAAAGGTTTTAATAGTCATCTACAACACAATCCTAAATCAAATTTCTCCAAACATAGTTGATTGTGGGTGAAAATGACAATTCACGTGACACAACTGCGATGTAGCCTTAACATTAGGTTTTCATCAAACTCGACATTAAATCAATGAAAATTCAACCTTCACTAGAACCGATAGAAAATAAAGGTACTTAATATTCATCTACAACACAATCATAAATTAAAGTTCTCTAAACATGGTTGATTATGGGTGCAAAATAAATAAAGTTCTTAATAGTCATCTACAAAAAAATATTAAATCAAAGTTCTCCAAACATGGTTGATTGTGGATGAAAAATGGGAGTTCACTTGACAACTGCAACGTAGCCTTAAAATCAAGTTTTCATCGAACTCGACGTTAAATCGATTGAAATTCAACATTCACGAAAACTAATAGAAAATAAAGTTTCTTAATAGTTATCTACAACACAATCTTAAATCAAAGTTATCCAAATATGGTTTATTGTGGGTGAATAATGGGATTTTGTATGACACAGCTGCAAGGTAGCCTTAAAATTTGTTTTTTGATGAACTCGACATTAAATCTATGGAATTCAGCATTCATGAAAATTGATACAAAATAAAGTTTCTAAATAGTCATCTACAACGCAATCCTAAATAAAAGTACTCCGAACATGGTTAGTTATGGGTGAAAAATGGGAGATCGCGTCACAAAGATGCATTGTGGCCTTAAAATAGGGTTTGGTCAACCTGAACATTTAATCGATGGAAATTCAACATTCACGAAAACAAATACAAAATAAAAGTTATTAATAGTCATCTACAACATAATCCTAAATCAAAATTCACTAAACATGGATGATTATGCGTGAAAAATGGGAGTTCGTCTGACACATCTGTAATGTACAGTTAAAATTAGTTTTTGTCAAACTCGACATTCAATCAATGGAAATTGAACGTTTGCGAAAATCGATAGAAAATAAATGTTCTTAATAGTCATCTACAACATAGTACTAAATCGAAGTTCTCTAAACATGGTTGATTGTTGGTGAAAAATTGGAGTTCTCGTGACACATCTGCAACATAGCTTTAAAATCAGGTTCTCATCAAATTTGACATTAAATCGATGGAAATTCAACATTAAAAAAAAACTGCTAGAAAATAAAGGTTCTTAATAGTCATCTACAACACAATTCTTAATAAAAAATTCCAAACATGGTTGATTGTGGGTTAAAAATGGAGTTTGTGTAAAATAGCTACAGCATAGCCTTAAAATTAGGTTTTCACTGAACTCAACATTTAATCGATGGAAATTCAACATTCACGAAAAATAAATAGAAAATAAAGGATCTTAATAGTCATCTACAACATAATCCTAAATAAAAATTATTCGAACATGGTTGATTATGGGTGAAAAATGGGAGTTCACATGACAAATCTAAAACGTAGCTTGAAAATTAGGTTTTCATTGAACTCAACATTAAATCATTTGATATTCAACAAACAGAAAATAAAAGTTCTTAATAGTCATCTATAAGTTCATCTTGAATAAATGTACACCCAACATAGTTGATGGTGGATGAAAAATAGGGGTTCCCTTTACACAGTTGCAACGTAACCTTAAAATTAGGTTTTCGTTGAACTTGACATTAAATCGATGAAAAATCAACATTCACAAAAACAAATATAAAATAAGAGTTCTTAATAGTCATGTATAACATAATCTTAAATTAATTTACTCCAAACATGGTTGATTATGCTTGAAAAATGGGAGTTTGCATGACACATCTACAATGTAGCCAAAAAATAGGTTTTCGTCGAACTCAACATTAAATCAATAGAAATTGAATATTTAAGAAAATCGATAGAAAATAAAGGTTCTTAATAGTCATCTAAAACACAATAATATATCAAAGTATTCTAGACATGGTTGATTGTGGATGAAAAATGCGAGTTTGCATGACATAGCTGCAATGTAGATTTAAAATCAGGTTTTCGTCGAACTAGACATTAAATCGATAGAAAATAAATGATCTTAATAGTCATCTACAACACAATCCTAAATCAGATTACTTCAAACATGGTTGATTGTCTGTGAAAAATGAGAGTTCACGTGACACAACAACAACATAGCCTTAAAATGAGGTTTTCATCGAACTCAACATTAAATCGATGAAAATTGAACATTCACGAAAATTGATTGAAAATAAAAGTTTTTAATAGTCATCTACAACACAATCCTAAATCAAAGTTCACCAAACATGGTTGATTGTTTGTGAAAAATGGGAGTTCATGTGACACAACAACAACGTAGCCTTAAAATGAGGTTTTCATCGAACTCAACATTCAATCGATGAAAACTGAACTTTCACTAAAATCGATAGAAAATAAAGGTTCTTAATAGTTATCAACAACACAATCCTAAATCAAAGTTCTCCAAATATGGCTGATTGTGGATGAAAAATGGGAGTTCACGTGACAAAAGTAAAACATAGCCTTAAAATTAATTTTTCATCGAACTCGACATAAAATCGATGGAAATTGAACATTCACGAAAATTGATAGAAAATAAATGTTCTTAGTCATAAATGAAAGTTCTCGAAAAGTAGTTGATTATGGGTAAAAAAAGGGAGTTTGTGTGACACATCTGCAAAGTAGCCTTAAAATCATTTACAACACAATCCTAAATCAAAGTACTCCAAACATGGTTGATTATGTGTGAAAAATGGGAGTTTGTGTGACAAAGTTGCAACATTGCTTTAAACTCAGGTTTTTGTCAAACTCGACATTAAATCCATGAAAAATAAATATTCATGAAAACTGTAAGAAAATAAATAATCTTAATAGTCATCTACAACACAGTACTAAATCAAATTTCTCCAAACCTAGTTGATTGTGGGTGAAAATGACAATTCTTGTGACACAACTGCAACGTAGCCTTAAAATAGGGTTATTGTCAAACTCGACATTCAATTGATGGAAATTCAATATTCATGAACACTAATAGAAAATAAAGGTTTTTAATAGTCATCTACAATATTTAAATCAAATTTTTCCAAATATGATTTATTGTGGGTGAAAAATAGGAGTTTTCTTGACAAAGATGCAATGTAGCCTTAAAAATATGATCAGTCGAACTCGATATTTCACCGATGCAAATTCAGCATTGACAAAAAGAAAGATAGAAAATAAAGGTTCATAATATTCATCTACAACACAATACTAAATCAAAGTTCTCAAAACATGGTTGATTGTGGGCCAAAAATGGGAGTTTGCATCACAAAGATGCAATGTAGCCTTAAAATAGGATTTCGTGAAACTTGAAATTTAATAGATGGAAATTCAACATTCACGAAAACAAATAGAAAATAAATGTTCTTAATAGTCATTTACAACATAATCCTAAATAAAAATTCTCCAAAAATGGTTGATAATGCATCAAAATTGGAGTTGGTATGACGCGTCTGCAACATAGAATGAAAATTAGGTTTTCGTCAAACTCGACATTAAATCGATAGAAAATAAAATTTAATAATATTTATAAATAAAAGTTCTCCAAACATCGTTGATTATGGGTGAAAAAGAGAGTTCGCGTGACACATCTGCAACGTAGCCTTAAAAATAGGTTTTCACCGAAGTCAACATTAACTCGATGGAAATTCACCATTTACAAAAATAAATAGAAAACAAAGATTCTTAATAGTCATCTGCAACACAATCCTATATCAAATTTCTCGAAACATGGATGTTTGTGGGTGAAATAGGCAACTTCGCATCAAACAACTACAATGTAGGCTTAAAATAGGGTTTTGGTTTATGTCGACATTAAATCGATGGAAAGTAAAGATTCTTAATAGTCATCTACAACACAATCCTAAATCAAAGTTCTCCAAACATTGATGTTCGTTTGTGAAAATTTCAAGTTCGTATAACACAACTGCAATGTAGCCATAAAATAGGGTTTTCGTCAAACGCAACATTCAATTGATGGAAATTCAATATTTACGAAAACTAATAGAAAATAAAGGTTTTAAATAATCATCTACAACATAATCTTCAATCAAAGTTTCCCAAACATGGTTTATTGTGGTTGAAAATTGGGAGTTTGCTTGACAAAGATGCAATGTAGCCTTAAAATTATGTTTCATCGAACTTGACATTTAATCGATGGAAATTCAACATTAACAAAAACTAAATAGAAAATAAAGGTTCTTAATAATCATCTAAGACATAATCCTAAATCAAAGTTCTCCAAACATTGTTGATTGTGGATGAAAAATTGGAGTTCGCATGACAAAGCTACAATATAGCTTTAAAATAAGGTTGCGTCAAACCCCACATTTAATCGATGGAAATTTAACATTCACGAAAAATAAATCAAATAAAAGTTTTTAATACTCATCTACAACATAATCTTAAATCAAAATTCACCGAACATGGTTGATTATGCGTGAAAACTAGGAGTTTGCGTGACAAGTCTATAATGTAGAATTAAAATTAGGTTTTCATCGAACTCAACATTAAATCAATGAAATTTTTAAAATTCGTGAAAACCAATAGAAAATAAAGGTTCTTAATAGTCATCTTTTCATCGAACTCGACATTAAATAGATGGAAATTGAACGTTCATGAAAACTAATAGAAAATAAAGGTTTTCTTTATAGTGATCTAAAAAACAATCCCTAATCAAAGTTCTCCAAATATGGATGATTGTAGGTGGAAAATGGGAGTTCACGTGACAAAACTGCAATATAGCCTTCAAACCATGTTTTTGTGAAACTTGACATTAAATCGAAAGAAATTTAACATTCACAAAAATCGATAGAAAATAAAGGTTATATTAGTCATCTACAACATAATCCTAAATCAAAGTTCTTAAAACATAGTTGATTATGGGAGAAAAATGGGAGTTCGCGTCACATAGATACAATGAAGTCTTACAATAGGGTTTCGCGAAACTTCAAATTTAATCGATGGAAATTCAACATTCACGAAAACAAATAGAAAATAAAGCCCAACATGGTTCATTATGTGTGAAAAATGGGAGTTCATATGACATGTCCATAAAGTAGAATTAAAATTAGGGTTTCCTCGAACTCGACATTAAAGCAATGGAAATTGAACATTCAAAAAATCGATAGAAAATAAATTTCTTAATAGTTATAAATAAAATTTCTCCAAACATCGTTGATTATGGGTGAAAAAAGGAGTTTGCGTGACACACCTGCAACGTACCCTTAAAAATAGGTTTTTGCCGAACTCGACATTAAATAGATGGAAATTCACCATTCACAAAAATAAATAGAAAACAAAGATTCTTAATAACCATCTACAACACAATCCTAAATCAAATTTCTCCAAACATGGATGTTTGTGGGTGAAATAAGCAAGTTCACGTCACACAACTACAATGTAGACTTGAAATAGGGTTTTCGTCGAACTCGACATTAAATCGATTGAAATTCCACTTTCACAAAAACCGATTGAAAATAAAGATTCTTAATAGTCATCTACAACACAATCCTAAATCAAAGTTCTCCAAACATGGATAATTGTGTGTTAAAATTTCAAGTTCGTGTGACACAAATGCAATGTAGCCTTAAACTAATAAGGTTTTCATTGAACTCGACATTCAATTGATGGAAATTCCATTTTCAGGAAAACTAATAGAAAATAAAGGTTTTTAATAGTTATCTACAACATTTAAATCAAATTTTTCCAAATATGGTTTATTGTGGGTGAAAAATGGGAGTTCGCATTTTACATCTGCAACATAGCTTTAAAAACAAGTTTTTGTGAAAGTCGACATTAAACTGATGAAAATTCACCATTCACAAAAACCGGTAAAAAAAAATGTTCTTAATAGTCATCTTGAACACAATCCTTAAAAAAATTTCCCAAACATGGTTGATTGTGTGTTAAAAATAGGAGTTCGTGTAACATAGCTGCAACGTATCCTTAAAATCAGGTTATTGCTAAACTCAACATTAAATCGATGGAAATTAAACATTCTCGAAAACCGATAGAAAATAAAGATTCTTAATAATCATCTACGACACAATCCTTAATCAAAGTTCTCCAAATATGGTTGATTATGGAATAAAGATGAGAGTTCATGTGACATAGTTGCAACCTAGCCTTCAAATGTGGTTTTCATTGAACTCAACATTAAATCGTTTGATATTGAACATTCACGAAAATAAATGGAAAATAAAAGTTTTGAATAGTCATCTATAACTTAATACTAAATAAAAGTACTCTGAACATGGTTGATGGTGGGTAAAAAATAGGGGTTCGCTTAATCTTAAATTAAAGTTCTCCAAACATGGTTGATTATGCTTGAAAAATGGGATTTCACATGACACGTTTGCAACGTAGCCTTAAAATTAAGTTTTCGTCAAACTCAACATTAAATTAATGGAAATTAAATATTTACAAAAATAGATAGAAAATAAAGGTTTTAATAGTCATCTACAAAACAATACTAAATCAAATTATTCCAAACATGGTTGATTGTGGGTGAAAATGTGAGTTTGCATCACACATTTGCAATGTAGACTTAAAATCAGGTTTTCGTCGAGCTCGACATTCAATCAATGGAAATTCAACATTCATAAATATTGATTGAAAATAAAGATTTTTAATAGTCATCTACAACACAATCCTAAATTAAAGTTCTTCAAACATGGTTGATTATGGGTGACAAATGGGAGTTCGCATGTCACATATGCAGTGTAGACTTAAAAATCAACATTCACGAAATGCAATAGAAAATAAATGTTCTTAATAGTGATCTACAACATAATACTAAATCAAAGTTCTCCAAACATGGTTGATTGTGGGTGAAAAATGGAAGTTTGTGTGACAAAGTTGCAATGTAGCTTTAAAATAAGGTTTCATCGAACTTGACATTTTATGGATGAAAATTCAATATTCGGGAAAACAAATAGAAAATAAAGTTCATAATAGTCATCTACAACATAATACAAAATCAAAATTTTCCAAACATGGTTGATTGTGGGTGAAAAATGGTAGTTCACGTCACACAGGTGCAACGTAGCCTTAAAACCAAGTTTTAATCTAACTCGACACTAAATAGTTAGAAATTCAACATTCACGAAAACCGATAGAAAATAAAGGTTTAGTGACATCAACAATAAAATCCTAAATCAAAGTTCTCCAAACATGGTTGATTAAGGGTGAAAAATAGGAGTTCATGTGACAAATTTGCAACATAGCCTTAAAATTAGGCTTTCGTGAAACACGACATTAAATCAATGTAAATTCAATATTCATGAAAACCAATAAAAATAAAAGGTTCTTAATAGTCATCTACAACACAATCCTTAATCAAAATTCTTCAAACATGGCTGATTGTGTGTCAAAAATGGGAGTTCGCGTGACACAGCTACAAAGTAGCCTTAAAATCAGGTTTTCCTTGAACTCAACATTAAATCATTGGAAGTTTGACATTCACAAAACCTGATAGAAATTAAAGGTTCCTAATATTCATCTATCACATAATTTTAATTTAAAGTTCTCCAAACATTGTTGATTGTGGTTTCTAAATGGGAGTTCACCTCACACTGCTGCAACATAGCGCTTTAAAATCAGGTTTTGGTTGAACTCAACATTTAATCGATGAACCTTTAACATTCACGAAAACCGAAAGAAAATAAAGGCTCTTAATAGTCATATACAATACAATAGTAAATCAAAGTTATCCAAAAAAGGTTGATTATGAGTTAAAAATTGAAGTTCGCATGAAACATAGCTGTAATGTAGCCTTAAAATTAGCTTTTTGTCAAACTCGACATTAAATCAATGGAAATTCAACGTTCATCAAAACCAAAAAAAATAAAAGTTCTTAATAGTCATCTACAACACAATACTAATTCCAAGTTTTCCAAAAATAGTTGATTGTGGGTGAAAAATCTCAGTTCGCATGACAAAGCTGCAATTTAGGCTTAAAACAAGGGTTTTGTCAAAATCGACATTAAATCGAAGGAAGTTGAACATTGACAAAAACTGATAGAAAAAAAAGGTTCTTAATAGTCATCTACAACACAATCCTAATTCAAAGTTCTCCAAGCATGATTGATTGTGAGTGAAAAATGGCAGTTTGCGTGATAAAGCTGCAACGTAGCATTAAAATCAAATTTTCATCAAATTTGACATTTGATCAATGGAGATTCAACATTCATGATTAATTTTTTTAACTAAAGGTTCTTAATAGTCATCTACAACATAATCCTAAATCAAAGTTCTCCAATCACAGCTGCAACGTAGCGTTAAAATAAGGTTTTCGTTAAACTTGACATTATATCAATGGAAATTCAAATCCATAGAAAATAAAGGTTCTTAATAGTCATCAGCAACAGAAACCTTAATCATAGTTCTCCAAACAGGTTTGATTGTTCGGGAAAAATTGGAGTTTGTGTGACACAGTTGCAACGTAGCCGTAAAATGACGTTTTCACCGAACTCGACATTATGTTGGTGGAATATCAACATCCATGAAAATTGATAGAAATTAAAGGTTCTTAGTAGTCATCTACAACTTAATCCAAAATCAAATTTCATGAAACATGGTTGATTATGGGTGATAAAAGGGAGTTTGCGTGACACAGCTGCAACATAGCCTTAAAATTTGGTTTTTCTCGAACTTGACATTAACTCGATGGAAATTCAACATTCAGGAAAACCGATAGAATATAAAAGTTTTTAATAGTTATCTACAATTCAATCCTAAATCAAAGTTCTCCAAACATGGTTGATTTTGGGTGAAAATGAGAATTCGCATGACACTGCTTGAACATAGCTTGAAAATCAAGTTTTCGTTGAACTCGACAATAAATCAGTAGAAATTCAACATTCACAAAAACCGAAAGAATATATAAAAAATCTTAATAGTCATTTACAACACAATCCTAAATAAAAATTCTCTAAACATGGTTGGTTGTGGGTGAAAAATGGGAGATTATGTGACATAGCAGGAACGTAGTCTTAAAATTAGGTTTTCGTTGAACTCAACATTAAATCGTTGGAATTTCAACATTCATCAAAATGATAAAAAATAAAGGATCTTAATAGTCATCTACAACTCATTCCTAAATAATATTTCACCAAACATGGTTGATTGTGGGTGAAATGGGAGTTCACGTGACATGGTTGGATCGTAGCCTTAAAATCAAGTTTTTGTTGAGCTCTACATTAAATCGATGTAAATTAAACATTCATGAAAACCGATAGAAAATAAAGGATCTTAATAGTCATTTCCAACTGAATCCTAAATAAAAGTTCACCAAACATGGTTGATTGTGGGTAATATGGAAGTTCACGTGACATAGTTGGACCATAGCCTTAAAATCAGGTTTTCGTTGAGCTCTACATTAAATCGATGGAAATTAAACATTCACAAAAACTGATGGAAAATAAAGGTTATTAATAGTCATCTACAACACAATCCTCAATCAATGTTCTCCAAACATGGTTGATTTCGCTGAAAAATAGAAGTTAACATGACACAATTGCATGTAGCCTTAAAATCTAAAACATAATCTTAAATCAAAATTCTCCAAACATGGTTGATTATGCGTGAAAAATGGGAGTTCGCATGACACGTCTGCAATGTAGAATTAAAATTAGTTTTCATCGAACTCGACATTTAATCAATGGAGATTGAGCATTCGCGAAAACCGATAGAAAATAAAACAAGTTTTTTGTCAAACTCGACATTAAATCGATGGAAATTGAACATTTGCGAAAACTGATAGAAAATAAAGGTTCTTAATAGTCATCTACAACAAAATACTAAATCAAAGTTCTTCAAATATGGTTTATTGTGCGTGAAAAATGAGAGTTCGTGTGACGCATCTGCAACATAGCTTTAAAATTACGTTTCGTCAAATTCGACATTAAATCGATGGAAATTTAAAATTCACCAAAATCACTAGAAAAATAAAGGTTCCTAATAGTCATCTAAAACACAATCCTTAATAAAAAACTTCCAAACATGGTTGATTGTGGGTTAAAATTTGGAGTTTGTGGAACATAGTTGCAACGTAGCCTTAAAATAAGGTTTTCTCTGAACTCAACATTTAATTGATGGAAATTCAACATTCAAGAAAACAAATAGAAAAGAAAGGTTCTTAATAGTCATCTACAACATAATCCTAAATCAAAATTCTTTGAACATGGTTGATTATAGGTGAATAATGGGATTTCGTGTAACAAATCTGAAATGTAGCCTTAAAATTAGGTTTTCATCAAACTTGTCATTAAATCGATGGAAACTAAACATTCACGAAAACCGATAGAAAAGAAATGTTTTTAATAGTCATAACTCAAAGTTCTCAAAAAATGGAGTTCGTGTGACACATCTGCATAGTAGCCTTAAAATCAGGTTTTTACTAAATTTGACATTAAATCGATGGAAATTCACCATTCACGAAAATCAATAAAAAATAAAGATTCTAAATAGTCATCTACAACACAATCCTAAATCAAAATACTTCAAACATGTTTGATTATGTGTGAAAATGGGAGTTTGTGTGACAAAGCCGCAACATAGCTTTAAACTCAAGTTTTCGTCAAACTTGAGATTAAATCAATGAAAATTCAATATTCATGAAAACTGTAAGAAAAATAAATCATCTTAATAGTCATTTACAACACAATACTAAATCAAATTTCTCCAAACATAGTTGATTGTGGGTGAAAATGACAGTTCACGTGACACAACTGCAACGTAGCCTTAAAATCAGGTTTTCATCGAACTCAACATTAAATCAAGGGAAATTCAACATTCACAAAAACCAATAGAAAATAAAGGTTCTTAATAGTCATCTACAATACTATCGTAAATTAAAGTTCTCCAAAGATGGTTGATTATGGGTGCAAAATGGGATTTCGAGTTCCAAAGCTACGACGTAGCCTAAAAATAAAGTTTTCATCAAACTCGACACTAAATCAAAGGAAATTCAACAGTCATGAAAACTAATAGAAAATAAAGGTTTTAATAGTCATCTACAATGCAATACTAAATCAAAGTTCTCTAAACATGCTTGATTGTGGGTGAAAAATAGGAGTTTGCATAACAAAGTTGCAACATAGCCTTAAAGTCAGTTGTTCATGAAACTCGATATTAAATCGATAGAAATTCAACATTTATGTAAATGGTAAAAAAGGAAATGTTCTTAATAGTCATCTACAACACGATACTAAATAAAAGTTCTCCAAACATGGTTGATTGTCGGTGGAAAAAGGAAGTTTGCATGACACAGCTGCAATGTAGCCTTAAAATCAGGGTTTTGTCGAACTCGACTTTAAATAGATCGGAATTGAACATTCATGAAAATCGATAGAAAATAAAGGTTCTTAATAGTCATCTACAACGTGCAATACTAAATCAAAATTCTCCTAAAGTGGATGATTGTAGGTGAAAAATGGAAGTTCCCATGTCATAGCTGTAACGTAGCCTTAAAATCAGGTTTTCATCGAACTTGATATTAAATCGATGGAAATTCAACATACACGAAAATCGATAGAAAATAAAGATTTCCTACTAGTCACATACAAAACAATCCTAAATCAAAGTTCTGCAAATATGGTTGATTGTGGGTGAAAAATGGGAGTTCACGTGACAAGTCTGCAATGTAGAATTAAATTTAGGTTTTCATCAAACATGACATTAAATCGATGGAAATTGAGCATTCGCTAAAACCAATAGAAAATAAAGTTTTATAATGGTCATATACAACACAATACTAAATCAAAGTTCTCCAAACATAGTTGATTATGAATAAAAAATAGGAGTTCACATGACACAGATGCAACGTAGCCTTAAAATTAGATTTTGGTCGAACATGACATTAAATCAATGGAAATTCAACATTGACAAAAATCATAACAAAATAATTGTTCTTAACAGTCATCTACAGTAGAATTATAAATCAAAGTTCTCCAAACGTTGTTGATTGTGGGGGAAAAATCGGAGTTCACATGACACAACTGTAACGTAGCCTTAAAATCAACTTTTCATCGAACTCGACATTAAATAGATTGAAATTGAACATTCATGAAAACTAATAGAAAATAAAGTTTCTTTATAGTCATCTAAAAAACAATCCTAAATGAAAGTTCTCCAAATCTAGATGATTGTGGGTGAAAAATAGGAGTTTTCTTGAGAAAGATGCAATGTAGCCTTAAAATTAGGTTTCGTCAAACTCGACATTTAATCGATGCAAATTCAACATTGACAAAAAGAAAATTAGAAAATAAAGGTTCTTAATAGTCATCTAAAACACAATGCGAAATCAAAGTTCTCATAACATGGTTGATTGTGGGTGAAAAATGGGAGTTCGCATCAAAAAGATGCAATGTAGCTTTAAAATAGGATTTCGTGAAACTTGAAATTTAATCGATGGAAATTCAACAATTGAAAACAAATAGAAAATAAAGGTTCTTAATAGTCATTTACAGCATAATCCTAAATAAAAATTCTCCGAACATGGTTGAACATTAACGAAAATCGATAGAAAATAAATTTTCTTAATATTTATAAATAAAAGTTCTCCAAACATCGTTGATTATGGGTGACACAACTATAATGTAACCTTAAAATAGGGTTTTTCTCGAACTCGATATTCAATTGATGGAAATTCAATATTCACGAAAACTAATATTAAATAAAGGATTTAAAAAGTCATCTACAACATTTAAATCAAAGTTTTCTAAATATGGTTTATTCTGGGAGAAATATGGGAGTTTTCTTGACAAAGATGCAATGTAGCCTTAAAATTAGGTTTCGTTGAACTCGACATTTAATAGATGGAAATTCAACATTCCCCAAAATAGCTTTAAAATCAATTTTTCATTAAATTCGATAATAAACTGATGGAAATTCAACATTGACGAAAACCGCTAGAAAATAAATGTTATTAACAGTCATCTACAATACAATTCTTAAGAAATTTTCCCAAACATGGTTGAATGTGGGATAAAAATGCGAGTTTGCGTAACATAGCTGCAACGTAGCCTAAAATCAGGTTTTGCTAAACTTGACATTAAATCGATGGAAATTCAACATTCTTGAAAACCGATAGAAAATAAAGATTTTTAATAGTAATCTACAACACAATCCTTAATCAAAGTTCTCCAAATAAGGTTGATTGTACAATAAAAATGAGATTTTGTGTGACAGAGCTGCAACGTAGCCTTAAAATATGGTTTTCATTAAATTCAACATTAAATCGTTTGATATTCAACATTCACGAAAACAAATGTAAAATAAAAGTTATTAATAGTCATCTACAACTTAATATGGAATAAAAGCACTCCCAACATGGTTGATGGTGGGTAAAAAATAGGGGTTCACATGACACAGCTGAAACGTAGTCTTAAAATTAGGTTTTCGTTGAACTCGACATTAAATCGATGAAAAATCAGCATTGACAAAAAATAAACAGAAAATAAAAGTTCTTAATAGTCATGAATAACGTAATCTTAAATTAAAGTTCTCCAAACATGGTTGATTATGCTTGAAAAATTGGAGTTCGCATGATATGTCTGCAACATAGCCTTAAAATTAGGTTTTTGCCAAACTCAACATTAAATCAATGGAAATTAAATATTTACGAAAAACTGATAGAAAATAAATGTTCTTAATAGTCATCTACAACACAATACTAAGTCAAAGTATTGCAAACATGGTTGATTGTGGGTGAAAAATGCAAGTTCGCATGACACAGCTGCAATGAAGACTTAAAATCAGGTTTTCGTTGAACTTGACATGTTAAATCGATGGAAATTCAACATCTACAACACAATCTTAAATTAAAGTTCTTCAAACATTGTTGATTGTGAGTGACAAATGGGAGTTCACATGTCACATCTGCAGTGTAGACTTAAAATCAACATTCACGATATCAAATAGATATTAAATGTTCTTAATAGTCATCTACAACATAATACTTAATCAAAGTTGTCCAAACATGGTTGATTGTGGGCGCAAAATGGAATTTCGTGAGAAAAAGTTGCAATGTACCTTTAAAATAAGGTTTCGTCGAACTTGACATTTTATCGATGAAAATTCAACATTCGGGAAAAAAAATAGAAAATAAAGTTCATAATAGTCATCTAAGACATAATACAAAATCAAAATTCTCCAAACATGGTTGATTGTGGGTGAAAAATGGCAGTTCATGTCACATAGGTGCAACGTAGCCTTAAAACCAAGTTTTGGTCTAACTCGACACTAAATAGTTAGAAATTCAAGATTCACAAAAACGGATAGAAAATAAAGGTTAAGTAGTCATCAACAATAAAATCCTAAATCAAATTTCTCCAAACATGGTTGATTAAGGGTGAAAAATAGGAGTTCATGTGACAAATTTGCAACATAGCCTGAAAATTAGGCTTTCATGAAATACGACATTAAATCAATGGAAATTCAATATTCATGAAAACCAATAAAAATTAAAGGTTCTTAATAGTCATCTACAACATAATCCTTAATCAAAGTTCTCCAAACAATGGTTGATTGTGTGTCAAAAATATGAGTTCACATGAGACAGCTGCAAAGTAGCCTTAAATTCAGGTTTTTGTCAAACTCGACATTAAATCATTGGAAGTTTGACTTTCACAAAAACCGATAGAAATTAAATGGTCATAATATTCATCTACAACACAATATTAATTTAAAGTTCTCCAAATATTCTTGATTGTCGTTGAAAAATGGGAGTTCACAGGACAATGCTGCAACATAGCGCTTTAAAATCAGGTTTTGGTTGAACTCGATATTTAATCAATGAACCTTTAACATTTAGGAAATCAGATTGAAAATAAAGGTTCTTAATAGTCATGTATACAAACCCATTAGTAAATCAAAGTGATCCAAAAAGTGGTTGATTATGGGTTAAAAATTGGATTTCGCATGAAACATAGCTGTAACCTAGCCTTAAAATTAGCTTTTTGTCGAACTCGACATTAAATCAATGGAGATTCAACATTCACCAAAACCGAAAGAAAATTAAGGATCCTAATAGTCATCTACAACACAATACTAATTCCAAGTTTTGCAAAAATAGTTGATTGTGGGTGAAAAATGGCATTTCCAATGATAAAGCTGCAATTTAGGCTTAAAACAAGGTTTTTGTCAAACTCGACATTAAATCGAAGGAAATTGAACATTCACGAAAACTAATAGAAAATAAAGGTTCTTAATAGTCATCTACAATACAATCCTAATTCAAAGTTCTGCAAACATGATTGATTGTGGGTGAAAAATGGCAGTTTGCATGACAAAGCTACAACACAGCATCAAAATTAGATTTTCATCGAATTTGACATTTAATCGATGGAAATTCAATATTCGTGATTTTTTTTGAAAATAAAGGTTCTTAATGGTCATCTACAACATAATCCTAAATCAAAGTTCTCCAAACATGGTTGATTATGGGTGAAAAAAGGGAGTTCATGTGACAGATCTGCAACGTAGCCATAAAATTAGGTTTTTGTCGAACCCGATATTAAATAAATGGAAATTCAACATTAAAAAAAAATTGATAGAAAAAAAGTTTCTTAATAGTCATCTACAAAAAAGTACTAATTCAAAGTTCTCCAAACATAGTTGATTGTGGGTGAAAAATAGGAGTTTTGATAACATAGCTTTAATGTAGCCTTAAAATAAGGTTTTCGTTGAACTTGACATTAAATCAATGGAAATTCAACATTCATGAAAACTGATAGAAAATAAAGGTTCTTAATAGTCATCAGCAACACAATCCTTAATCAAAGTTCTTCAAATAGAGTTGATTGTTGGGGAAAAATAGGAGTTCGTGTGAGACGGTTGCAATGTAGGCTTAAATGAAGTTTTCATCGAACTCGACATTATATCGATGGCATACCAACATCCACAAAAACTGATAGAAAATAAAGGTTCATAGTAGTCATCTACAATTTAATCCGAAATCAAAGTTTTTGAAACATCGTTGATTATGTGTGATACAAGGGAGTTCGCGTGACACAGCTGGAACATAGCCTTGAGATTTTGTTTTTCTCGAACTTGACATTAAATCGATGAAAATTGAACATTCATGAAAATCGATAGAAAATAAAGGTTTTCAATTCGCATCTACAACACAATCCTAAATCAATTTTCTCCCAACATGGTTGATTGTGGGTGAAAAATAGGAGTTCATGTGACACAACTGCAATGTAGCCTTAAAATCAGGTTTTCGTTGAACTTGACATTAAATCAAGGGAAATTCAACATTCACAAAAACCAATAGAAAATCAAGGTTCTTAAAAGTCATGTACAACACAATCCTAAATCAACTTTCTCCAAAAATGGTTGATTGTGAGTGAAAAATGAAATTTCGCGGGACAAAACTGTAACGTAGCCTTAAAAATAAGGTTTTTGTCTAATTTGACATTAAATCAATAGAAATTCAACATTCACGAAAACCTATAGAATATAATTTTTTTTAATAGTTATCTACAACTCAATACTAAATCAATGTTCTCCAAACATGGTTGATTATGGGTGAAAATGGGAGTTCGCATCACACAGCTCGAACGTAGCCTTAAAATCAAGTTTTCGTTGAATTCCACATTAAATCAATGGAAATTCAACATTCACGAAAATTGAAAGAATATAAAAAAAATCTTAATAGTAATCTACAACACAATACTAAATAAAAATTCTCAACACGGTTGATTGTGGGTGAAAAATGAGAGTTTACGTGACATAGCAGGAACGTATTCTTAAAATTATTTTTCATTGAACTCGACATTAAATCGTTGGAAATTCAACATTCATCAAAATCGATAGAAAATAAAGGATCTTAATAGTCATCTACAACTTAATCCTAAATAAAATTTCACCAAACATGGTCGATTGTCGGTGAAATGGGAGTTCACGTGACATAGTTGGACTGTAGCCTTAAAATTAGGTTTTCGTTGAACTCGACATTAAATCGTTGGCAATTCAACATTCATGAAATTCGATAGAAAATAAAGCATCTTAATAGTCATTTACAGCTTAATCCTAAATAAAAGTTAACCAAACATGGTTGATTGTAGGTAATATGGAAGTTCACGTGACACAGTTGGACCGTAGCCTTAAAATCAGGTTTTCATATAGCTTGACATTAAATGTATGGAAATTAAACATTCATCAAAGCTGACAGAATTAAATTTAGTTTTCGTCGAACTCGACATTAAATCGATGGAAACTCAACATTCATGAAAACCAATATAAAATAAATGTTCTTAATAGTCATCTACAACACAATACTATATTAAATTTCTCCAAACATGGTTGATTGTAGGTGAAAAATGGGAGTTAATGTGATGCATCTGCAACATAGCTTTAAAATCAGGTTTTCATCAAATTCGACCTTAAATCGATGGAAATTTAACATTCATGAAAACCGCTAGAAAATAAATGTTCTTAATAGTCATCTACAACACAATCCTTAATAAAAAATTCCAAACATGGTTGATTGTGGGTTAAAAGTTGGAGTTTGTGTAACGTAGCTGCAACATAGGCTTAAAATCAGGTTTTCATTGAACACAACATTTAATTGACGGAAATTCAACATTCCTAAAAAAAATAGAAAAGAAAGGTTCTTAATAGTCATCTACAACATAATCCTAAATCAAAATTCTTCGAACATGGTTGATTATGGGTGAAAAATGGGAAATCGAATGACAAATCTGAAACGTAGCCTTAAAATTAGGTTTTCATCGAACTCGTCATTAAATCGATGAAAATTGAACATTCACAAAAACCGATAGAAAATAAATGTTCTTAATAGTGATAAATCAGACTTCTTGAAAAATGGTTGATTATGGGTGAAAAAAGGGAGTTCGCATGACACATCTGCAAAGTAGCCTTAAAATCAGGTTTTTCCCGAACTCAACCTTAAATCAATGGAAATTCAACATTCACCGAAACCGAAAGAAAATAAAGGTTCTTCATAGTACAACGCAATACTAATTCCAAGTTTTCCAAAAATAGTTGATCGTGCGTGAAAAATGGCAGTTCGCATGACAAAGCTCCAATTTAGGCTTAAAACAAGGTTTTTGTCAAACTCGACATTAAATCGAAAGAAATTGGACATTCACAAAACTTGATAGAAAATAAAGGTTCTTAATAGTCATCTCCAACACAATCCTAATTCAAAGTTCTCCAAACATGATTGATTGTGGGCAAAAAATGACAGCTTGTGTGACAAAGCTGCAACTTAGCATTAAAATCAGATTATCGTCGAATTTGACATTTAATCGGTGGAAATTCGACATTCACGATTTAAAAAAATAAAATAAAGGTTCTTAAAAGTCATCTTCAACATAATCTTAAATCAAAATTCCCCAAACATGGTCGATTATGGGTGAAAAAAGGGAGTTCGTGTGACACATCTGCAAAGTAGCCATAAAATTAGGTTTTTGTCGAACTTGATATTAAATCAATCGAAATTTAAAATTCACAAAAAATTGGTAGAAAAAAAAGTTTCTTAATAGTCATCTACAAAACAATACTAATTCAAAGTTCTCCAAACATGGTTGATTGTGGGTGCAAAATAGGAGTTTCCATAACACAGCTACAATGTAGCTTTAAAATAAGGTTTTCGTTGAACTAAACATTAAATCAATGGAAATTCAACATTCATGAAAAGTCAATAGAATATAAAGGTTTTTAATAGAAATCAGCAACACAAACCTTAATCAAAGTTCTCCAAACAGGGTTGATTGTTGCTGAAAAATAGGAGTTCGTGTGACACAGTTGCAACGTAACCTTAAAATCAAGTTTTCACCAAACTTGACAGTATATCGATGGAATATCAACATCCATGAAAACTGATAGAAAATAAAGGTTCTTAATACTCATCTACAAAACAATCCTAAAAAGGGAGTTCGCACAACACAGCTGCAAATTAGCCTTAAAATAAGGTTTTCGTCGAACTCGACTTTAAATAGATTGGAATTGAACATTCATGAAAATCGATAGAAAGTAAAGGTTGTTAATAGTCATCTACAACACAATCCTAAATCAAAATTCTCCAAAAGTGGATGATTGTAGGCAAAAAATGGTAGTTCACATGACACAGCTGTAACATAGCCTTAAAATCAGGTTTTCATCGAACTAGATATTAAATCGATGGAAATTCAACATTCATTAAAATCGATAGAAAATAAAGATTCCTATTAGTCATATACAACACAATGCTCATTCAAAATTCTTCAAACATGGTTGATTGTGGGTGTAAAATGGGTGTTCGGATGACAGAACTGCAATGTAGCCTTAAAATCAGGGTTTCATCAAACTCGACGTTAAATCGATGAAAATTCAAAATTCACGAAAACCAAAAGAAAATAAAGGTTCTTAATAGTCATCTACAACACAATCTTTACTAAAAAAAATTTAAACATAGTTGATTGTCAATAAAAAATACGAGTTCACATGACACAGATGCAACGTAGCCTAAAAATCAGATTTTGGTCGAACATGACATTAAATCATTGGAAATTCAATATTAATGAAAACCGTAACAAAATAATTGTTCTTAATAGTCATCTAAATTACAATAAAAAATCAAAGTTCTCCAAACATTGTTAATTGTGGGTGAAAAATGGGAGCTCACATGACACAGTTGCAACGTAGCCTTAAAATCAGCTTTTCATCGAACTCGACATTAAATAGATGGAAATTGAACGTTCATGAAAAATAATAGAAAATAAATGTTCTTTATAGTCATCTACAAAATAATCCTAAATCAAAGTTCTCAAAACCTCGTTGATTGTAGGTGAAAAATGGGAGTTCGCATCACAATTAAAATTAGATCGATGGGTTTCTTAAATAGGGTTTCGTGAAACTTGTAATTTGATCGATGGAAATTCAACATTCATGAAATAAAATAGAAAATAAAGGTTCTTAATAGTCATTTACAACATACTCCTAAATACAAATTCTCCAAACATGGTTGATTATGCGTGAAAAATGGGAGTTTGTATGAAACGTCTGCAACGTAGAATTAAAATTAGATTTTCGACAAACTCGACATTAAATCGATGGAAATTCATCATTCACGAAAATCGATAGAAAGTAAATTTTCTTAATATTCATAAATAAAAGATCTCCAAACATCGTTGATTACGGGTGAAAAAGGGAGTTCGCGTGACACATCTGCAACGTAGCGTTAAAAATAGGTTTTCGCCGAACTCAACATTAAACTGATGGAAATTCAGCATTCACAAAAATAAATAGAAAACAAAGATTCTTAATAGTCATCTCCAACAGAATCCTAAATCAAATTTCTCGAAACATGGATGTTTGTGGGTGAAATAAGCAAGTTCGCGTCACACAACTACAATGTAGCCTAAAAATAGGGTTTTCGTCGAACTCGACATTAAATTGATGGAAATTCAATATTCACGAAAACTAATAGAAAATAAAGGTTTTTAATAGTCATCTACAACATTTAAATCAAAGTTTTCCAAACATGGTTTATTGTGGGTCAAAAATGGGAGTTTGCTTGACAAACATGCAATTTAGGCCTTAAAATTAGGTTTCGTCGAATTCGACATTTAATCGACGGAAATTCATCATTCACAAAAACCAATAGAAAATAAAGGTTCTTAATAGTCATATACAACATAATCCTAAATCAAAGTTCTCGACACAGATGCAACGTAGCATTAAAATCAGATTTTCGTCGAACATGACATTAAATCAATGGAAATTCAACATTGACGAAAACCGTAACATAATAATTGTTCTTAATAGTCATCTATAGTAAAATAGTACATCAAATTTCTCCAAACATCGTTGATTGCGGGTGAAAAATAGGAGTTCACATCATGCAGCTCCAATGTAGCGTTAAAATCAGGTTTTCGTAGAACTCGACTTTAAATAGATCGGAATTGAACATTGATGAAAATCGATAGAAAATAAAAGTTCTTAATAGTCATCTACAACACAATCCTAAATCAAAATTCTCCAAAAGTGGATGATTATAGGTGAAAAATAGAAGTTCCCATAACACACCTGTAACATAGGTTTAAAGTTAGGTATACATCGAACTTGATATTAAAACGATGGAAATTCAACATTCACGAAAACCAATAGAAAATAAAAATTTCTATTAGTCATATACAGAACAATCCTAAACCAAACTTCTCCAAATATGGTTGATTGTGGGTGAAATATGGGAGTTCGTGTTACAAGTTTGCAATGTAGAATTAAAATTAGGTTTTTCATTGAACTCGACATTAAATGAATGGAAAGTGTACATTAATGAAAACCAATAGAAAATAAAGTTTCATAATAGTCATCTACAACACAATACTAATATAAAATAGTAGTTGACATGACACAGATGCAACGTAGCCTTAAAATCAGAGTTTGGTCGAACATGACATTAAATTAATGGAAATTCAACATTGACGAAAATCGTAACAAAATAATTGTTCTTAATAGTCATCTACAATACAATACTAAATCAAAGTTCTCCAAACATTGTATATTGTGCATGAAAAATGGGTGTTCGCATCACACAGATGCAATGTAGTCTTAAAATACGGTTTCATAAACCTTGAAATTTAATCGATGGAAATTCAACATTCGCGAAAACAAATAGAAAATAAAGGTTCTTAATAGTCATTTACAGTATAATCCTAA
Source organism: Sequoiadendron giganteum (assembly GCA_007115665.2). Taxonomy (NCBI): domain Eukaryota; kingdom Viridiplantae; phylum Streptophyta; class Pinopsida; order Cupressales; family Cupressaceae; genus Sequoiadendron; species Sequoiadendron giganteum. The sequence continues at coordinate 227,531 of VCHN02000019.1, forward strand.
ATAAAAATTCTCCAAACATCGTTGATTATGCATGAAAAATGGGAGTTCGTATGAAATGTCCTCGACGTAGAATTAAAATTAGGTTTTCGTTGAGTTCAACATTAAATAGATCGAAATTGAACATTCACGAAAATTGATAGGCATAAATAAAATTTCTCCAAGCATCGTTGATTATGGGTGAAAAAGGTATTTCGTGTGACACATCTGCAACGTAGCCTTGAAAATAGGTTTTCGCCGAAAGCAACATTAAATCGATGGAAATTCACCTTTCACAAGAATAAATTGAAAACAAAGATTCTTAATAGTCATCTACAACACAATCCTAAATCAAATTTCTCCAAAAATGGATGTTTGTGGGTGAAATAAGCAAGTTTGCGTCACACAACTACAATTTAGCCTTAAAATAGGGTTTTCATCGAACTCGACATTAAATTGATGGAAATTCCACTTTCACAAAAACAGATTGAAAATAAAGGTTCTTAATAGTGATTTAAAGCACAATACTAAATCAAATTTCTCCAAACATGGATGTTTATGGGTGAAATAAGGAAGTTCGCGTCACACAACTAAATTGTAGCCTTATAATAGGGTTTTCGTCGAACTCGACATTAAATGGATGGAAATTCCACTTTCACAAAAATCGATTGAAAATAAAGGTTCTTAATAGTGATTTAAAACACAATACTAAATCAAAGTTCTCCAAACATGCTTGATTGTGGGTGAAAAATGGGAGTTTGCATGACACATCTGTAACATAGCTTTAAAATCAAGTTTTCATAAAATTCCACATTTAACTTGTGAAAATTCAATATTCACGAAAACAACTAGAAAATAAATGTTCTTAATAGTCATCTAGAACATAATCCTAAATGAAAGTTATCCAAATATGGTTTATTGTTGGTGAAAAATAGGAGTTCGCATGAAATCCAACATTCAGGAAAATCGACAGAAAATAAAGTTTCATAATAGTCATCTACAACACAATCCTAAATAAAAGTACTCCAAACATGGTTAATTGTGGGTGCAAAATGGGAGTTCACCTCACAAAGACACAATGTAGTCTTAAAATAGGGTTTCATCAAACTCAAACATTTAATTGATGGAAATTCAACATTCACAAAAACAAATAGAAAATAAAGGTTATTAATAGTCATCTACAACATAATCCTAAATCAAAATTCTTGAAACATGGTTGATTATGCGTGAAAAATGGGAGTTCGCATGACACGTTTGGAATGTAGAATTAAAATTAGTTTTCGTCGAACTCGACATTAAATAGATAGAAATTCTTAATAGTCATTTACAACACAATACTAAATCAAAGTTCTCCAAACATTACCGATTGTGGTTGAAAAATGGGAATTTGTGTGACGCATCTGCAACATAGCTTTGAAATCTGATTTTCCTCAAACTTGACATTAAATCAATGGAAATTCAACATTCTCGAAAACCACTAGAAAATAAAAGGTTCTTAATAGTCATATACAACACAATCCTTAATCAAAATTTGCAAACATGGTTGATTGTGGGTTAAAATGGGAGTTTGCGTAACATAGCTGCAACGTAGCCTTAAAATCAATTTTTCACTGAACTCCACACTAAATTAAAGTATTCCAAACATGGTTGATTGTGGAAGAAAAATGCGAGTATGCATGACACAGCTACAATGTAGACTTAAAATCAGGTTTTCGTCGAACTCGACATTAAATCAATGGAAATTCAACATTCAAAGAAATCAAAAGAAAATAAAGGTTCTTAATAGTCATCTACAACACAATACTAAATCAGAGTTCTTCAAATGTGGTTGATTGTGGATGACAAATGGGATTTCGCATGTCACAACTGCAGTGTAGACTCAAAATCAAGTTTTCATCGAACCCGACATTAAATCAATGCAAATTCAACATTCACGAAAACACATAAAAAATCAAAGTTCTCCAAACATTGTTGATTGTGGATGAAAAATGGGAGTTCACGTGACACAACTGCAACATACATTTAAAATAAGGTTTTCATCGCACTCGACCTTAAATCGATAGAAATTCAACATTCATGAAAAGTAATAGAAAATAAAGTTTCTTAATAGTTATCTACAACACAATCCTAAATCAAAGTTATCCAAATGTGGTTTATTGTGGGTGAATATTGGGATTTCACATGACACAGTTGCAAGGCAGCCTTAAAATCTGTTTTTCAACGAACTCAGCATTAGATCTTCGGAATTCAATATTCACGAAAATTGATAGAAAATAAAAGGTTCTTAATAGTCATATACAACACATTCCTTAATAAAAATTTCCAAACATGGTTGATTGTGGGTTAAAATGGGATTTTGCGTAACATAGCTGCAACGTAGCCTTAAAATAAATTTTTCACTGAACTCAACACTAAATCAAAGCTCTCCAAACATGGTTGATTATTTGTGAAAAATAGGATTTTACGTGACACAACAGCAATGTAGCCTTAAAATGAGGTATTAATCGAACTCAACATTAAATCAATGGAAATTTAAGATTCACTAAAATCGATAGAAAATAAAGGTTCTTAATAGTCATTGAGAACACAATCCTCAATAAAAAAAAAATTCAAACATGGTTGATTGTGGGTTAAAACCGAGAGTTTGTGTAACATAGTTGCAACGTAGCCTTAAAATCAGGTTTTCAATGAATTCAACATTTAATCAAGGGAAATTCAACATTCACGAAAATAAATAGAAAATAAAGGTTCTTAATAGTCATCTACAAAATAAGCCTAAATCAAAATTATTCGAACATGGTTGACTATGGGTGAAAAATGGGAGTACAGTTGACAAATCTGAAACATAGCCGTAAAATTAGGATTTAATTGAACTCAACATTAAATCGTTTGATATTCAACAAATAGAAAATAAAAGTTCTTAATAGTCATCTACAACTTCGTCCTGAATAAAAGTACTCCCAACATGGTTGATGGTGGATGCAAAATAGCGGTTCACTTTACACAGCTGCAACGTACCCTTAAAATTAGATTTTGGTTTAATTTGACATTAAATCGATGAAAAATCAACATTCACAAAAAAAAATATAAAATAAGGGTTCTTAATAGTCATGTATAACATAATATTAAATTAAATTTCTCCAAACATGGTTGATTATGCTTGAAAATTGGAAGTTCTCATGACACCTCTACAACGTAGCCAAAAATAGGTTTTCGTCGAACTCAACATTAAATCAATGAAAATTGAATATTTACGAAAATCGATAGTAAATAAACGTTCTAAATATTCATCTACAACACAATAATAAATCAAAGTCTTCTAAACATGGTTGATTGTGAATGAAAAATGCCATTTCGCATGACATGGCTGCAATGTAGACTTAAAATCAGGGTTTCATCGAACTCGACATTAAATCGATGGAAATTCAGCATTCACAAAAATCAATAGAAAATAAAGGTTCTTAATAGTCATCTACAATACAATCCTAAATCGGATTTCTTCAAACATGGTTGATTGTGGATGACAAATGGGAGTTTGCAAGTGACAACTGCAGTGTAAACTTAAAATCAGGTTTTCATCGAACTCGACATTAAATCGATTAAAATTCAACATTCATGAAAACGGATATAAAAAAAGGTTTTTAATAGTCATCTACAACACAATCCTAAATCAAAATTCTCCAATCATGGTTTATTGTGGGTGAAAATGGGAGTTCGCATGACACAACTGCAACGTAGCCTTAAAATAAAGTTTTCTTTGAACTCAACGTTAAATCGATTGAAATTCAACATTCATGAAAACTAATAGAAAATAAAGTTTCTTAATAGTTATCTACAACACAATCCTAAATGAAAGTTATCCAAATACAGTTTATTGTCGGTGAAAAATGGTAGTTCGCATGACACAGCTGCAATGTACCTTGAAAATCCATTTTTCGACGAACTACGCATTAAATCTATAGAAATTCAGCATTCACGATAATCGATAGAAAATAAAGTTTTGTAATAGTCATCTACAACACAATCCTAAATAAAAAGACTCCAAACATGGTTAATTGTGTGTGAAAAATGGGAGTTCGCGTCACAAAGATGCAATGTAGCCTTAAAATACAGTTTCATCAAACTCAACATTTAATTGATGGAAATTCAACATTCATGAAAACAAATAGAAAATAAAGGTTATTAATAGTCATCTACAACATAATCCTAAATCAAAATTCTCCAAACATGATTGATTATGCATGAAAAATGAGAGTTTGCATGACACGTCTGCAAAGTATAATTAAAATTAGATTTCGTCGAATTCAATATTAAATCAATGGAAATTGAACATTCATGAAATCGGATTGAAAATAAATGTTCTTAATAGTCATCTACAACACAATACTAAATCAAAGTTCTCCAAACATTGTTGATTGTGGGTGAAAAATGGGAGTTCATGTGACGCATCTGCAACATAGCTTTAAAATCAGGTTTTCATGAAATTCGACATTAAACTGATAGAAATTCAACATTCACAAAACCCGCTAGAAAATAAATGTTCTTAATAGTCATCTACAGCACAATCCTTAATAAAATTTCTCAAACATGGTTGATTGTGGGTTAAAAGTTGGAGTTCACGTAACATAGCTACAACATAGCCTTAAAATCGGGTTTTTGCTAAACTTGACATTAAATCGATGGAAACTCAACATTCTCGAAAATCCATAAAAAAAAGGATGCTTAATAGTCATCTACAACACAATATTTAATCAAAGTTCTCCAAATATGGTTGATTGTGGAATAAAAGTGGGAGTTCGTGTGACATAGCTGCAACATAGCCTTAAAATGTGGTTTTCATTGAACTCAACATTAAATTGTTTGATATTCAACATTCAGAAAAACAAATGGAAAATAAAAGTTCTTAATAGTCATCTTCAACTTAATACTGAATAAAAGTACTCCCAGCATGGTTGATGGTGGGTAAAAAATAGGGGTTCACGTGACACAGCTATAGATGACTATTTTTTATACATAATCAACCATGTTTAGAGTAATTTGATTTGGTACGATGTTGTAGATGACTAGTAAAAACCTTTATTTTTGATCAGTTTTTGTGAATGTTTAATTTCCATTGATTTAATTTCAAGTTCAATGAAAAAAATTGATTTTAAGGCTACGTTGCAATTGTGTCGAATGAATTCCCATTTTTCACACATAATGAACAATGTTTGGAGAACTCTTATTGGTGAAAAATGGGAGTTCACGTGACTCAACTGCAACGTAGCCTTAAAATCAGGTTTTCGTACAACTCGACATTAAATCAATGGAAATTGAACATTCACGAAAATCGATAGAAAATAAAGCTCCTTAATAGTCATCTAAAACACAATCCTTAATCAAAGTTCTCCAAATATGGTTGATTATGGGTAAAAAATAGGAGTTCACATAACAAAGACTCAACGTAGCCAATCGAAATTGAATTGATGGAAATTGAACATTCACATAAACCAATCGAAGAAAAAGGTTCTTTATAGTCATCTATAACACAATCCTAAATAAATGTTCTCCAAACATTGTTGATTGCGGGAGAAAAACTAGAATTCATGTGACACAGCTGCAACCTAGCCTTACAAATAGGTTTCTGTCAAACTCGACATTAAATCGATGAAAATTCAACATTCACGAAAACCCATAGAAAATAAAGGTTGTTAATAGTCATCTAAAACATAACCCTAAATAGAAGTTTTCCTAATATGGTTGATTGTCGGTGAAAAATGGAAGTTCTCGTGATACAACTACAACGTAGCCTTAAAATAAGGTTTTCTTTGAGCTCGACATTAAATCGATGGAAATACTACATTCATGAAAACCAATAGAAAGTAAAGGTTATTAATAGTCATCTACAACACAATCTAAATCAAAGTTCTCGAAACATGGTTTATTGTTCGTGAAAAAGGGGATTTATCATGACACCACTGCAACATAGCCTTAAAAAATTAGGTCTTCATCGAACACAACATTAAATCGATGGAAATTGTACATTCACAAAACCTGATAGAAAATAAAGGTTCTTAATAGTCATCAACAACACAATCCTATATAAAAGTTCTCCAAACATGGTTGATTATGGGTGAAAAATGGGAGTTCACATGACAGCTACAACGCAGCTTTAAAATTAGGTTTTCGTCGAACTCAACATTAAATCAATGGAAATTCAACATTAATGAAAACCAATAGAAAATAAATATTATTAGTAGTCATCTAAAACATAATTGTAAATCAAAATTTTCCAAACATGGTTGTTTATGGGTGAAAAATGGGAGTTCACATGACACATTTGTAACATAGCCTTAAAATTAGGTTTTTGTCGAACACGACATTAAATCCATGGTAATTCAACATTCATGAAAACTCTTCAAAACAATACTAAATGAAATTTCTCCAAACATGGTTGATTGAGTGTGAAAAATGGGCGTTTGCATAAGACAACTGCAACGTAGCCTTAAAATCAGTTGATCGATGAACTAGACATAAAATCGATGAAAATTCAACATTCACGACAATTGATCGATAGAAAATAAAGGTTCTTAATAGTCATCTACAACACAATCCTAAATCAATGTTCTCCAAACATGGTTGATTATAGGTGAAACATGGGAGTTCACGTGACAAATCTGCAAAGTAGCCTTAACATTAGGTTTTCGTCAAAATCAACATTAAATCGATGAAAATTAAACATTCATGAAAACCCATAGAAAATAAAGGTTATTAATAGTCATCTGCAACATAATCCTAAATCAAAATTCTCCAATGATGGTTGATTGTGGGTCAAAAATGGGAGTTTGCACGACACAACTGCAATGTAGCCTTAAATTAAAGTTTTTTTGTTTAACTCGACATTAAATCGATGGAAATTCAACATTCACAAAAACCAATAGAAAATAAGAGTTCTTATTAATCATCTACAAAATAATATTAAATCAAAGTTCTCCAAACATAGTTGATTGTGGATGAAAAATGGTAGTTCACGTGACACAACTGCAACATAGCCTTAAAGTTAGGTTTTCATCTAACTCGATGTTAAATCGATTGAAATTCAATATTCATGAAAACTAATAGAAAATAAAGTTTCCTAATAGTCATCTACAACACAATCTTTAATCAAAGTTATCCAAATATGGATGATTGTGGGTGAAAAATCTAGTTTTCGATGTACTCGGCATTAAATCTATGGAAATTGCTGATTTTGTGGGTGAAAAATGGGAGTTCGCATGACAAAGATAAAATGTACGCTTCAAATCAGGTTTTTGTCGAACTCGACATTTCATCGATGCAAATTCAACATTCACATAAAAAAATAGAATATAAAGGTTCTTTAAAAGTTTTTGAAAAATGGGTGTTTGCATGACTGGTCTGCAACGTTGCCTTAAAATTAGGTTTTCGTCAAACTCGACATTAAATCGATGGAAATTGAATATTCATGAAAATTGATAGAAAATAAAGGTTCTTAATAGTCATGTACAACACAATCCTAATTCAAAGTTCTCGAAAGATGATTGATTGTGGGTAAAAAATGGGAGTTTGCATGACACAGCTGCAACGTAGACTTAAAATTAGGATTTTGTCGAATTCGACATCAAATCGATGGAAATTGAACATTCACGAAAATCGATAGAAAATAAAGGTTTTTAATAGTCATCTACAACACAATGCTAAATAAAAGTTCTTCAAACATGGTTGATTAGGCTTGAAAAATGGGAGTTCGCATGATGCAACTGCAACATAGTCTTAAAATCAAGTTTTTGTCGAATTCGACATTTAATTGATAGAAATTCAAACTTCTTGAAAACCAATAGAAAATAAAGGTTCTTAATAGTTATCTACAACATAAATCCTAAATAAAATTTCTCCAAACATGGTTAACTGAGGGTGAAAAATGGGAGTTCGTGTGACACAACTACAATTTGCCTTAGAATTAAATTTTCTTAGAACTTGACATTAAATCAATGGATATTCAACATTCATGAAAATTGATAGAAAAAAAAGGTTCTTAATAGCAATCTACAACACAATCTTAAATCAAAGTTCTCCAAACATGGTTGATTGTGGATGAAAAATCAGAGATCACGTGAAATAGCTGGAAATTTAATATTCATGAAAACCAATAAAAATAAAAGGTTCTTAATAGTCATCTACAACATAATCCTAAAAAAAGTTCTCCAAACATGGTTCATTGTGGGTAAAAAATGGTAGTTCGCATGGCACATCTGTAATGTAGCCTTAAAATTAGATTTTTGTCGAAGTCGACATTCAATCGATGGAAATTAAATATTCATAAAAATCAATAGAAAATAAAGGTTTTTAATAGTCATCTACAACACAATCTTAGATTAATATTCTCCAAACATGGTTGATTGTGGGTGAAAAATCAACCATTTGATAGAAAAAAAAAGGTTATTAATAGTCATCTACAACACAATCCTAAACCCGAGTTCTCCAAACATGGTTGATTGTGGGTTAAAATTGGAGTTCATGTGACATACCTGTAATGTAGCCTTAAAATCAAGTTTTATTCGATCTCGACATTAAATTTATGGAAATTCAACATTCACGAAAGTTGATAGAAAATAAAGGTTCTAAATAGTCATCTAAAACACAATCCTAAATAAGAGTTATCCAAACAGGGTTGATTGTGGTTCAAAAATGGGAGTTCGTGTGACACAGCTACAATAGAAAATAAAGGTACTTAATACTCATCTATAACACAATCCTAAATAGAAGCTCTCCAAATATTGTTGAATTGTGGGTGAAAAATGGGAGTTCACATGACACAACTATAATGTAGCCTTAAAATCAAGTTTTCGTTGAACTCAACATTAAATCATTGGAAATTCAACATTCACAAAAATCGATAGAAACTAAAGGTTCTTAATAGTCATCTAAAACTTAATCCTAAATAAAATTTCTCCAAACATGGTTGATTGTGGGGGGCAAATGGGAGTTCCCATGACATAGCTGCAATGTATCCTTAAAATCAGGTTTTCATCGAACTTGACATTAAATCGATGAAAATTCAACATTCACTAAAACCGATAGAAAATAAATGTACTTAATAGTAGTCATCTATAACACAATCTTAAATAAAATCTCTCCAAACATGGTTGATTGTGGGTGTAAATTGGAGTTCACATGACAAAGCTACAATGTAGCCTTAAAATTAGGTTTTCATCAAACTCGACATTAAATTAAAGTAAATTTAACGTTCAGGAAAAGTAATAGAAAGTAAAGGTTCTTAATAGTCATCGAAAACGCAATCCTAAATCAAAATCTCCAATCATGGTTGATTATGGATGAAAAATTGGAATTTCGTTTGACATAACTGCAATGTACCCTTAAAAACAAGTTTTCATCAAACTCGACAGTAAATTGATGGAAATTCAACATTCACGAAGACTGATATAAAATAAAAGTTCTTAATAGTCATCTACAAAACAATATTAAATCAAAGTTCTCCAAACATCGCTGATTGTGGATGAAAAAGGGGACTTCACACCACACAACTGCAACATAGCCTTAAAATAAGGTTTTCATTGAACTCGACGTTAAATCGATTGAAATTCAACGTTCACGGAAACTAATAGAAAATAAAGTTTCTTAATAGTTATCTACAACACAATCCTAAATAAAAGTTATCCAAATATGGTTTATTGAGGGTGAAAAATGGGATTTCTCATAACACAGTTGCAACGTAGCCTTAAAATCCGTTTTCAAATGAACTCGACATTAAATCTATGGAAATTGAGCATGCACAATCAAAATAGAAAATAAATTTTATTAATAGTCATCTACAAGACAATACTAAATAAAAGAACTCTAAATATGGTTAATTGTGGGTGAAAATGGGAGTTCACGTTGGGTTTCGTCAAACTCAACATTTAATCGATGGAAATTCAACTTTCACGAAAACAAATAGAAAATAAAGGTTATTAATAGTCATCCACAACATAATCCCAAATCAAAATTCTCCAAAAATGGTTGATTATGCATGAAAAATGAGAGTTCGCATGACACGAGTGCAACGTATAATTCAAATTAGTTTCCGTCGAACACGACATTAAATCGATGGAAATTGAACATTCGCGAATAATCGATTGCTTTAATAGTCATCTACAACATAATCCTAAAACAAAGCTCTCCAAAAATGGTTGATTGTGGGTGAAAAATGCGAGTTCACATGACAAAGCTACAATGTAGCTTTATAATAAGGTTTTCATCGAACTCCACATTTAATCAATGGAAATTCAACATTCACAAAAATAAATAAAATAAAGGTTCTTAATAGTCCTCTACAACATAATCCTAAATGAAAATTCTTCAAACATGGTTGATTCTGCATGAAAACTGGGAGTTCGCGTGACAAGTCTGCAATGTAAAATTAAAATTAGGTTTTCATCGAACTTGACATTAAATTGATGGCAATTGAACATTCGCAAAAACTGATAGAAAATAAATGTTCGTAATAGTCATCTACAACACAATACTAAATCAAAGTTCTCCAAACATGGTTGATTGTGAATAAAATATAGGAGTTCGGGTGACACAGATGCAACGTACCCTTAAAATCATATTTTAGTCGAACATGATATTAAATCAATGGAAATTCAACATTGATGAAAACCGTAAAAAAAAACATGTTCTTAATAGTCATCTACGGTCTAATACTAAATTAAAGTTCTCCAAACATTGTTGATTGTGGTGGAAAAATGGGAGTTCACATGACAAAGCTGCACTGTAGCCTTAAAATCAGCTTTTCATGGAACTCGACATTAAATAGATGGAAATTGAACATTCATGAAAACTAAAAGAAAATAAGGTTCTTTATAGTCATCTAAAAAACAATCCTAAATCAAAGTTCTCAAAATATGGTTGATTGTGGGTTAAAAATGGGAGTTCACGTGACAAAACTACAATGTAGCCTTCAAATAAGGTTTTCGTTAAACTTGACATTAAATCAAAAGAAATTTAATATTCATGAAAATCGATAAAAAATAAAGGTTATTTATTAGTCATCTACAAAAACCATAACAAAATAATTGTTCCTAATAGTCATCTACAGTACAATACTAAAACAAAGTTCTCCAAACATTATTGACTGTAGGGGAAAAATGGGAGTTCAGATGACACAGCTGGAACGTAGCTTTAAAATCAGCTTTTCATCGAACTCGACATTAAATAGATGGAAATTGAACGTTCATGAAAACTAATAGAAAATAAAGGTTTTCTTTATGGTCATCTAAAAAACAATCCGAAATCAAAGGTCACCAAGTATGGATGATTGTGGGTGAAAAATGGGAGTTCACATGACAAAACTGCAATGTAGCCTTGAAATAAGGTTTTCATCAAACTTGACATTAAATCGAAAGAAATTGAACATTCACGAACAATCGATAAAAAATAAAGGTTATTATTAGTCATCTACAACATAATCCTAAATCAAAGTTCTCAAAACTTGGTTGATTGTGGATGAAAAATGGGAGTTCGTACGACAAAGCTACAATGTAGCATTAAAATAAGGTTTCATCGAACTCAACATTTAATTGATAGAAATTCAACATTCACGAAAAACAAATAAAATAAAGGTTCTTAATAGTCATCAACATAATACTAAATCAAAATTCTTCGAACATGGTTGATTATGTGTGAAAAATGGGAGTTCGTATAACACGTCCATAAAGTAAAATTAAAATTAGGGTTTTGCCGAACTCGACATTAAATCGATGGAAATTGAACATTCACGAAAATCGATAAAAAATAAATTTTCTTAATAGTCATAAATAAAAGTTCTCCAAACATCATCAATTATGGGTGAAAAATCTAGTTTGCGTGACACATCTGCAACGTAGCCCTAAAAATAGGTTTTTGTTGAACTCAACATTGAATCGATGCAAATTCACCATTCACAAAAAAAAAAAAAATAGAGATTCTTAATAGTCATCTACAGCATAATCCTAAATCATATTTCTCCAAACATGGATGTTTGTGGGTGAAATAAGCAAGTTCGCAAATATGCATGTTCGTGTGTGAAAATTTCAAGTTCGTGTGACACAATTGCAATGTAGCCTTAAAATAGGGTTTTTCGTCGAACGCGACATTCATTTGATGGAAATTCAATATTTACAAAAACTAATAGAAAATAAAGGTTTTTAATAGCCATCTACAACATAATCTTAAATCAATGTTTTCCAAACATGGTTTATTGTGGGTGAAAACTAGGAGTTTGCTTGACAAAGATGCAATGTAGCCTTAAAATTAGGTTTCATTGAACTTGACATTTAATCGATGGAAATTCAACATTCACAAAAACTAAATAGAAAATAAAGGTTCTTAATAGTCATCTACAACATAATCCTAAATCAAAGTTCTCCAAACATGGTTGATTGTGGATGAAAAATGGGAGTTCGTATGGCAAAGCTACAATGTAGTTTTAAAATAAGGTTTCATCGAACTCTACATTTAATCGATGGAAATTCAATATTCACGAAAAACAAAGAAAATAAATCTTCTTAATAGTCATCTACAACATAATCCTAAATCAAAATTCTCCGAACATGGTTGATTATGCGTGAAAACTAGGAGTTTGCTTGACAAGTCTATAATCTAGAGTTAAAATTAGGTTTTTGTCATTCACAAAAACCTAAATAGAAAATAAAGGTTGGAAATTCAACATTCACAAAAACTAAATAGAAAATAAAGGTTCTTAATAGTCATCTACAACATAATCCTAAATCAAAGTTCTCCAAACATGGTTGTTTGTGGATGAAAAATGGGAGTTCGTATGGCAAAGCTACAATGTAGTTTTAAAATAAGGTTTCATCGAACTCTACATTTAATCGATGGAAATTCAATATTCACGAAAAACAAAGAAAATAAATCTTCTTAATAGTCATCTACAACATAATCCTAAATCAAAATTCTCCGAACATGGTTGATTATGCGTGAAAACTAGGAGTTTGCTTGACATTTAATCGATGGAAATTCAACATTCACAAAAACTAAATAGAAAATAAAGGTTCTTAATAGTCATCTACAACATAATCCTAAATCAAAGTTCTCCAAACATGGTTGATTGTGGATGAAAAATGGGAGTTCGTATGGCAAAGCTACAATGTAGTTTTAAAATAAGGTTTCATCGAACTCTACATTTAATCGATGGAAATTCAATATTCACGAAAAACAAAGAAAATAAATCTTCTTAATAGTCATCTACAACATAATCCTAAATCAAAATTCTCCGAACATGGTTGATTATGCGTGAAAACTAGGAGTTTGCTTGACAAGTCTATAATCTAGAGTTAAAATTAGGTTTTTGTCGAACTCCACATTAAATCGATGGAATTTCAACATTCACGAAAACCGATAGAAAATAATGGTTCTTAATAGTCATCTACAAGACAATAATAAATCAAAGTTCTCCAAACATGGTTTATTGTGAATAAAAAATAGGACTTCGCGTGACATAGATGCAACGTAGCAATAAAATCAGATTTTTGACGAACATGACATTAAATCAATGGAAATTCAACATTGACAAAAACTGTAACAAAATAATTATTCCTAATAGTCATCTACTATACAATACTAAAACAAAGTTCTCCAAACATTGTTGATTATGGGGGAAAACTTGGAGTTCACATGACACAACTGCAATGTAACCTTAAAATCAGCTTTTCATCGAACTCGACATTAAATAGATGGAAATTGAACATTCATGAAAACTAATAGAAAATAAAGGTTTTCTTTATAGTCATCTAAGAAACAATCCTAAATCAAAGTTCTCCAAATATGGATGATTGTGGGTGAAAAATGGGAGATCACGTGACAAAACTGCAATGTAGCCTTCAAATCAGGTTTTCATCAAACTTGACATTAAATCAAAAGAAATTTAACATGCACGAAAATCGATAGAAAATAAAGGTTATTATTAGTCATCTACAACATAATCTTAAATCAAAGTTCTCAAACCTTGGTTGATTGTAGATGAAAAATGAGAGTTCGTATGACAAAGCTACAATGTAGCTTTAAAATAAGGTTTCCTCGAACTCTACATTTAATTGATGGAAATTCAACATTCACAAAAAACAAATAAAATAAAGGTTCTTAATAGTCATCTACAACATAATCCTAAATCAAAATTCTCCAAACATGGTTGATTATGCGTGAAAAATGGGAGTTCGTATAACACGTCCATAAAGCAGAATTAAAATTAGGGTTTTCCTGAACTCGACATTAAATCGATGGAAATTGAACATTCACGAAAATCGATAAAAAATAAATTTTCTTAATAGACATAAATAAAAGTTCTCCAAACATCGTTGATTATGGTTGAAAAAGGGAGTTTGCGTGACACTTCTGCAACGTAGCCTTAAAAATAGGTTTTTGCCGAACTCAACATTAAATCGATGGAAATTCACCATTCACAAAAAAAAATAAAAAACAGAGATTCTTAATAGTCATCTACAGCACAATCCTAAATCAAATTTCTCCAAACAGGGATGTTTGTGGGTGAAACAAGCATGTTTGCCTCACACAACTACAATGTAGCCTTAAAATAAGATTTTCGTCGAACTGGACATTAAATCGATTGAAATTCCACTTTCACAAAAATTGATTGAAAATAAAGATTCTTAATAGTCATCTACAACACAATTCTAAATCAGAGTTCTCCAAACATGGATGTTTTTGTGTGAAAATTTCAAGTTCGTGTGACACAAATGCAATGTAGCCTTAAACTAATAGGGTTTTTGTTGAACTCGACATTCAATTGATGGAAATTCAATTTTCATGAAAACTAATAGAAAATAAAGGTTTTTAATAGTCATCTACAACATTTAAATCAATTTTTTCTAAATATGGTTTATTGTGGGTGAAAAATAGGAGTTCTGATGTCACATCTGCCACATAGCTTTAAAATCAATTTTTCATGAAATTCAACATTAAACTGATGGAAATTCAACATTCACGAAAACCGGTAGAAAATAAATGTTCTTAATAAGCATATACACCACAATCCTTAATAAAATTTCTCAAACATGGTTGATTGTTTGTTAAAAATGGGAGTTCGCATAACATGGCTGCAATGTAGCCTTAAAATCAGGTTTTTGCTAAACTTGACATTAAATCGATGGAAATTCAATATTCTCGAAAACCGATAGAAAATAGAGATTCTTAATAGTCATCTATGACACAATCCTTAATAAAAGTTCTCCAAATATGGTTGATTGTGGAATAAAGATGAGAGTTCATGTGACACAGTTGCACCGTAGCCTTGAAATGTGGTTTTCATTGAACTCAACAGTTTGATATTCAACATTCATGAAAACAAATGGAAAATAAAAGTTCTTAATAGTCATCTATAACTTAATACTAAATAAAAGTACTCTGAACATGGTTGATGGTGGGTAAAAAATAGGGGTTCAAGTGACACAACTGCAATGTAGCCTTAAAATTAGGTTTTCGTCAAACTCAATATTAAATCAATGAAAATTAAATATTTACGAAAACTAATAGAAAATAAAGGTTTTAATGGTCATTTACAACACAATACTAAATCAAAGTATTCCAAACATGGTTGATTGTGGGTGACAAATGGGAGTTCACATGTCACATCTGCAGTGTAAACTTAAAATCAACATTCATGAAATCCAATAGAAATTAAATGTTCTTAATAGTCATCTATAACATAATACTAAATCAAAGTTCTCCAAACATGGTTGGTTGTGGGTGAAAAATGGGATTTCGCATGACAAAGCTGCAATGTAGCTTTAAAATAAAGTTTCGTCGAACTTTGATATTTTATCGATGAAAATTCAACATTCGGGAAAATAAATAAAAAATAAAGTTCATAATAGCCATCTACAACATATTTCAAAATTAAAATTCTCCAAATATGGTTGATTGTGGATGAAAAATGGCATTTCACGTCACACAGGTGCAACGTAACCTTAAAATCAAGTTTTGGTCTAACTCGACACTAAATAGTTAGAAATTCAACATTCAAGAAAACCAATAGAAAATAAAGGTTTATTAGTCATCAACAATAAAATCCTAAATCAAAGTTCTCCAAACATGGTTGATTAAGGGTGAATAACAGGAGTTCCTGTGACAAATTTGCAACATAGCCTTAAAATTAGGCTTTTGTGAAACACGACATTAAATCAATGGAAATTCAATATTCATGAAAACTACTAATAATAAATGGTTCTTAATACCCATCCACAACACAATCGTTAATCAAAGTTCTCCAAACATGGTTGATGGTGTGTCAGAAATGGGAGTTCGCGTGACACAGCTGCAAAGTAGCCTTAAAATCAGGTTTTCATCAAACTCGAAATTAAATCATTGGAAGTTTGAGATTCACAAAAACCGATAGAAATTAAAGGTTCTTAATATTCATATAAAACACAATTTTAATTTAAAGTTCTCCCAACATTGTTGATTGTGGTTGAAAAATAGGAGTTCACGTGACAATGCTGCAACATAGCGCTTTAAAATTAGGTTTTGGTTGAACTCGACATTTAATCGATGAACCTTTAACATTCACAAAAACCAATAGAAAATAAAGGTTCTTAATAGTCATATACAACACACTAGTAAATCAAAGTTATCCAAAAACTAGTTGATTATGGGTTAAAAATTGGAGTTCGCATGAAACACATCTGTAACGTAACCTTAAAAATAGGTTTTCGCTGAACTCAACATTAAATCGATGGAAATTCACCATTCACAAAAATAAGTAGAAAACAAAGATTGTTAATAGTCATCTAGAACACAATCCTACATCAAATTTCTCCAAAGATGGATGTTTTTGGGTGAAATAAGCAAATTCGCGTCACACAACTATAATGTAGCCTTAAAATAGGGTTTTCATCGAACTCGACATTTAATCGACAAAAAATCAACATTCTCAAAAACTAATAGAAAATAAAGGTTCTTAATAGTCGACTACCTACAACATAATCCTAAATCAAAGTTCTCCAAACATTGTTGATTGCGGGTGAAAAATGGGAGTTCACATGACACAGTTGCAACGTAGCCTTAAAATTTGCTTTTCATCGAACTGAACATTAAATAGATGGAAATTGAATGTTCATGAAAAGTAATAGAAAATAATGTTTCTTTATAGTCATCTAAAAAACAATCCTAAATCAAAGTTCTCCAAATATAGATGATTGTGGGTCAAAAATGGGAGTTCACATGACAAAAATGCAATAGAGCCTTCAAATCAGATTTTCGTCAAACTCGACATTAAATCGAAAGAAATTCAAGATTCACAAAAACCTATAGAAAATAAAGGTTCTTAATAGTCATCTACAACATAATTCTAAATCAAAATTCTCCAAACATGGTTGATTGTGGTGAAAAATTGGAGTTCGCATGACAAAGCTACAATGTAGCTTTAAAATAAGGTTTCATCGAATTCCACATTTAATCGATGAAAATTCAACATTCATGAAAACAAATAAAATAAAGGTTCTTAATAGTCAGTTACAACATAATCCTAAATCAAAATTCTCCAAACATGGTTGATTATGCGTGGAAACTGGGAGTTCGAGTGTCAAGTCCGTAATGTAGAATTAAAATTAGCTTTTCATCGAACTCGACATAAAATCGATGGAAATTGAACTTTCACGAAAACCAATAGAAAATAAAGGATCTGAATAGTCATCTACAGCACAATACTAAATCAAGGTTCTCCAAACATGGTTGATTGTGAATAAAAAATAGGAGTTCGCGTGGCACAGATCCAACTTAGCCTTAAAATCAGATTTTGGTCGAACATGACATTAAATCAATGGAAATTCAACATTGATGAAAACCGTCAAAAAATAATTCTTCTTAATAGTCATCTACAATATAATACTAAATCAAAGTTCTCCAAACATAGTTGATTGTTGGGGGAAAATGGGATTTCACATGACACAACTTCAAAGTAGCCTTAAAATCAGATTTTCTTCTTAGTGGACATTAAATAGATGGAAATTGAACGTTCATGAAAACTACTAGAAAATAAAGGTTCTTTATAGTCATCTAAAAAAGAATCTTAAATCAAAGTTCTCCAAATATGGGTGATTGTGGGTGAAAAATGGGAGTTCACGTGACAAAACTGCAATGTAGCCTTCAAATCATGTTTTCGTGAAACTCGACATTAAATCGAAAGAAATTTAACATTCACGAAAATCAATAGAAAATAAAAGTTAGTATTAGTCATCTACAACATAATCCTAAATGAAAGTTCTCAAAACTTGGTTGATTGTAGGTGAAAAATAGGAGTTTGCATCACAAAGATGCAATGTAGCCTTAAAATAGGGTTTCGTGAATCTTGAAATTTAATCGATTGAAATTCAACATTCACAAAAACAAATAGAAAATAAAGGTTCTTAATAGTCATTTACAGCATAATCCTAAATAAAAATTCTCCGAACATGGTTGATTATGTGTTTTTAATATTCATCTACAACATTTAAATCAAAGTTTTCCAAATATGGTTTATTGTGGGTGAAAAATGGTTGTTTTTTTGACAAAGATTCAATGTTTCCTTAAAATTAGGTTTCATCCAACTCGATATTTAATCGATGGAAATTCAACATTGAAAAAAAAAATTAGAAAATAAATGTTTTTAATAGTCATCTACAACACAATACAAAATCAAAGTTCTCCAAACATGGTTGATTCTGGGGGAAAAATGGGAGTTCGCATGACACATCTACAACATAGCTTTAAAATCAAGTTTTCATGAAATTCAACATTAAACTGATGGAAATTCAATATTCATGATAACTGCTAGAAAATAAACGTTCTTAATAGTCACCTACAACAGAATCCTTAATTAAAGTTCTCCAAATATGGTTGATTGTGGAATAAAAATGAGAGTTTGTGTGACACAGCTGCAACGTAGCCTTAAAATTTGGTTTTCATTCAAGTCAACATTAATTCGTTTGATATTCAACATTCACAAAAACAAATTGAAAATAAAAGTTCTTAATATTTATCTACAACTTAACGCTGAATAAAAGTACTCCCAACATGGTTGATGGTGGGTAAAAAATAGGGGTTCACATGACACAGCTGCAACGTTGTCTTAAAATTAGGTTTTCGTTGAACTCAATATTAAATCGATGAAAAATCAACATTCACAAAAATAAAAATAAAATAGAGGTTCTTAGTAGTAATGTATAGCATAATCTTAAATTAAATTTCTCCAAACATGTTTGATTATGATTGAAAAATGGGAGTTCGTATGACACATCTGCAACGTAGCCTTAAAATTATGTTTTCATCAAACTCAACATTAAATCAATGGAAATTAAATATTTATTGAAACAGATAGAAAATAAAGGTTCTTAATAGTCATTTACAACACAATACTCAATCAAAGTATTCCAAACATGGTTGATTATGTGTGAAAAATGCGAGTTCGCATGACATAACTGCAAAGTAAACTTAAAATCAGGTTTTCGTTGAACTCGACATTAAATCGATGAAAATTCAACATTCTTAAAAATCGATAGAAAATAAATATTCTTAATAGTCATCTACAACACAATTCCAAATTGAAGTTCTTCAAACAGGGTTGATCGTGGTTGACAAATGGGAGTTCGCATGACACATCTATAGTGTAGACTTAAAATCAACATTTATGAAATCCAATAGAAAATAAATGTTCTTAATTGTCATCTACAACATAATACTAAATCAAAGTTCTCCAAACATGGTTGATTGTGGGTGAAAAATGGGAGTTCGCGTGACAATGCTGATGTAGATTTGAAATAAGGTTTCGTTGAACCTGACATTTTATCAATGAAAATTCAACATTCAAGAAAAAACAAATAGAAAATAAAGGTTTAGTAGTCATCAGCAATAAAATCCTAAATCAAAGTTCTCCAAACATGGTTGATTAAGGGTGAAAAATAGGAGTTCATGTGACAAATTTGCAACATAGCCTTAAAATTAGGCTTTCGTGAAACACGACTTAAATCAATGGAAATTCAATATTCATGAAAACCAATAAAAATAAAAGTTCTTGATAGTCATCTACAACACAATCCTTAATCAAAGTTCCCCAAACATGGTTGATTATGTTTCAAAAATCGGATTTTGCGTGACACATTTGTAAAGTACCATTAAAAATAAATGTTCTTAATAATTATATAACACATAATCCTAAATCAAAGTTCTCCAAACATGGTTGATTTTGGGTGAAAAATAGGAGTTCACGTCAGACAACTGTGATGTAGCCTTAAAATCAGGTTTTCGTTGAACTTGACATTAAATCAAGGGAAATTCAACATTCACAAAAACCGATAGAAAATCAAGGTTCTTAATAGTCATCTACAACACGATCCTTAATCAAATTTCTCCAAAAATGGTTGATTGTGAGTGAAAAATGGGAGTTGACGGGACGTAGCTGCAATGTATCCTTAAAATCAGCTTTTCATCAAACTCGACATTAAATAGATGGAAATTGAACGTTCATGAAAAATAATAGAAAATCAAAGTTTTTTATAATCATCTAAAAAACAATCCTAAATCAAAGTTCTCCAAATATGGTTGATTGTGGGTGAAAAATGGGAGTTCACGTGACATAACTGCAATGTAGCCTTCAAATCAAGTTTTTGTCAAACTCGACATAAATTCGAAAGAAATTTAACATTCATGAAAATCAATAAAAAATAAAGGTTATTATTAGTCATATACAACATAATCCAAAATCAAAGTTCTCAAAACCTTGTGTATTGTGGGTGAAAGATGGGATTTCGCATCACAAAGATGCAATGTAGCCTTAAAATAGGGTTTCGTGAAACTTGAAATTTAATCAATGGAATTTCAACATTCACAAAAACAAATAGATAATAAAGGTTCTTAATAGTCATTTACAGCATAATCTTAAATAGAAATTCTCCAAACATGGTTGATTATGTGTGAACAATGGGAGTTCGTATGACACGTCTACAACGTAGAATTAAAATCAGGTTTTCGTCGAATTCGACATTAAATCGATGGAATTTGAAAATTCATGAAAACCGATAGAAAAAAAATGTTTCTTAATAGTCATCTATAACACAATAATAAATCACAGTTCTCCAAACATGGTTGATTAAGAATAAAAAATAGGAGTTCGCATGACACAGATGCAACGTAGCCTTAAAATCAGATTTTGGTCGAACATGACATTAAATCAATGGAAATTCAACATTAACGAAAACCATAACAAAATAATTGTTCTTAATAGTCATCGACATTACTATACTAAATCAAAGCTCTCCAAACATTGTTGATTTTGGGTAAAAAAAGGGAGTTCACATGACACAGCCGCAACGTAGCCTTAAATCAGCTATTCATCGAACTAGACATTAAATAGATCGAAATTGAACGTTCATGAAACCTAATAGAAAATAAATGTTCTTTATAGTCATCTAAAAAACAATCCTAAATCAAAGTTCTCCAAATATGCTTGATTTTGGGTGAAAATTGGGAGTTCGTGTCACAAAGATGCAATGTAGCCTTAAAATTGGGTTTTGTGAAACTTGAAATTTAATCGATGGAAATTCAACATTCATGAAAACAAATAGAAAAAAAAGGTTCTTAATAGTCATTTACAACATAATCCTAAATAAAAATTCTGCAAATATGGTTGATTCTGCGTGAAAAATGGGAGTCCTTATAAAATGGCCACAACATAGAATTAAAAATAGGTTTTCAAATTGAACATTCACGAAAATCAATAGAAAATAAATTTTCTTAGTAGTCATCTACAACACAATCCTAATTCAAAATTCTCCAAACATGATTGATTGTGGGTGAAAAATGGCAGTTTGCATGACAAACCTACAACGTAGCATTACAATAAGATTTTCATTGAATTTGACATTTAATCAATAGAAATTGAACATTCATGATTTTTGTTTGAAAATAAAGGTTCTTAATAATCATGTATAACATAATCCTAAATCAAATTTCTCCAAACATGGTTGATTATGCGTGAAAAAAGGGAGTTCGTGTGACACATCTGCAACGTAACCATAAAATTAGATTTGTGTCAAACTCGATTTTAAATCAATGAAAATTGAACATTCACAAAAAGCTGATAGAAAATAAAGTTTCTTAATAGTCATCTACAAAACAATACTAATTCAAAGTTCTCCAAACATGGTTGATTATGGGTGAAAAATAGGAGTTTGGATAACACAGAGCTGCAACGTAGCCTTAAAATAAGGTTTCCATTCAGCTCGACATTAAATCAAAGGAAATTCAACATTCATGAAAACCGATAGAAAATAAAGGATCTTAATAGTCATCAGCAACACAAACCTTAATCAAAGTTCTCCAAACATGGTTGATTGTTGGGGAAAAATAGGAGTTCATGTGACACAGTTCAACATAACCTTAAAATCAAATTTTCACCGAACTCGACATTATATCGATGGAATATGAACATCCACAAAAACTGATAGAAAATAAAGGTTCTTAGTAGTCATCTACAACTTAATCCTAAATCAAAGTTCTCAAAACATGGTTGATTATGGGTGATAAACGGGAGTTCGCATGACACAGTTGCAACATAGCCTTAAAATTTGGTTTTTCTCGAACTTGACATTAAATCGACGAAAATTCAACATTCTTGAAAATCGATAGAAAATAAAGTTTCTTAATACTCATCTACAACACAAACCTAAATCAATTTTCTCCAAACAAGGTTGATTGTGGGTGAAAAATAGGAGTTCATGCGACACAATTGTAATGTAGCCTTAAAATCAGGTTTTCGTTGAACTTGACATTAAATCAAGGGAAATTCAAGATTCACAAAAACTGATAGAAAATCAAGGTTCTTAATAGCCATCAACAACACAATCCTAAATCATATTTCTCCAAATATGGTTGACTGTGAGTGCAAAATGGGAGTTCGCGGGAAAAAGCTGCAACGTAGCCTTAAGATAAGGTTTTTGTCGAATTTGACATCAAATCAATGGAAATTTAACATTCACAAATACTGATAGAATATAAAGGTTTTTAATAGTTATCTACAACTCAATCCTAAATCAAAGTTCTCCAGACATGGTTGATTGTGGGTGAAAATAGGAGTTCGCATGACATAGCTCAAAGTAGCCTTAAAATCAAGTTTTCTTTGAGATCGACATTAAATCAATGGAAATTCAACTTTTGTGAAAACCAAAAGAATATATAAAAAATATTAAGTCATCTACAACACAATCCTAAATAAAAATTCTCTAGACATAGTTGATTGTGAATGAAAAATGGGAGTATACGTGACATAGCAGGAACGTATTCTTAAAATCAGGTTTTCACTGAACTTGACATTAAATCGTCAAAACTTCAGCATTCATTAAAACCGATAGAAAATAAGGGATCTTAATATTCATCTACAACTTAATCCTAAATAAAATTTCACCAAACATGGTCGATTGTGGGTGAAATAGGAGTTCACGTGATATAGTTGGACCGTAGCCTTAAAATCAGGTTTTCGTTGGACTCGACATTAAATCGTTGGAAATTCAACATTCATGAAAACCGATAGAAAATAAAGGATCTTAGTAGTAATTTACAACTTAATCTTAAATAAAAGTTCACCAAACATGGTTGATTGTGGGTAATATGTAAGTTCACGTGACACAGTTGGACAGTAGCCTTAAAATCAGGTTTTCGTAGAGCTCGACAATAAATCGATGGAAATTAAACATTAACGAAAGCTGACAGAAAATAGAGGTTATTAATACTCATCTATAACACAATCCTCAATCAATGTTCTCCAAACATGGTTGATTTGGGTGAAAAATAGAAGTTGACATGACACAGTTGCATGTAGCCTTAAAATCTACAACATAATCTTAAATCAAAATTCTCCAAACATGGTTGAGTATGCGCGAAAAATGGGAGTTCACGTGACACGTCTACAATCTAGAATTAAAATTAGTTTTCGTCTAATTGACATTAAATCGATGGAAATTCAAAATTCGCGAAAGCCGATACAGAAGAAATGTTCTTAATAGTCATCTACAACACAATACTAAATTAAAGTTCACGAAACAATGATTGGTTATGGGTGAAAAAAGGGAGTTCACGTGACACATTTGCAAAGTAGCCTTAAAATCAGGTTTTTGCCAAACTCGACATTAAATCTATGGAATTCAGCATTCACGAAAATTGATAGAAAATCAAGTTTCTAAATAGTCATCTACAACACAATCCTAAATAAAAATACTCCAAACATGGTTAATTATTGGTGAAAAATGGGAGTTCGCGTCACAAAGATGCAATGTAGCCTTAAAATAGGGTTTCGTCAAACTCAACATTTAATGGATGGAAATTCAACAGTCACGAAAAGAAATAGAAAATAGATGTTCTTAATATTCATCTACAACATAATTCTAAATCAAAATTCCTCAAACATGGTTGATTATTCATGAAAAATGGGAGTTCGCGTGACACATATGCAATGTAGAATTAAAATTAGTTTTCATCAAACTCGACATTAAATCGATGGAAATTGAACATTCGTGAAAACCGACAAAAAAAAAATGTTCTTAATTGTCATCTACAACACAATACTAAATCAAAGTTCTCCAAACATGGTTGATTGTGGGTGAAAATGGGAGTTCTTGTGACACATCTGCAACATAGTTTTAAAATCAGGTTTTCATCAAATTCGACATTAAATTGATGATAATTCAACATTCACGAAAAACCGCTAAAAAATCAAGTTCTCAATAGTTAACTACAACACAATCAATAATATAAAATTTGAAACATGGTGGATTGTGGGTTAGAAATGGGAGTTTATGTAATATAGCTGCAACGTAACCTTAAAATCAGGTTTTCGATGAACTCAACATTTAATTGATCGAAATTCAACATTCACGAAAATAAGTAGAAAATAAAGGTTCTAAATAGTCATCTAAAACATAATCTTAAATAAAAATTATTCTAACATGGTTGACTATGTGTGAAAAGTGGGAGTTCACGTGACAAAACTGAAACATAGCCTTAAAATTAGGTTTTCATTGAACTCAACATTAAATTGTTTGATATTCAACAAATAGAAAATAAAAGTTCTTAATAGTCATCTACAACTTCGTCCTAATTTAAAGTGCTCCCAACATGGTTGATGGTGGATGAAAAATAGGGGTTCACTTTATACAGTTGCAATGTAGCCTTAAAATTAGGTTTTCATTGAATTTGACATAATTAAATCGATGAAATATCAACATTCATAAAAACAAATATAAAATAAAGGTTCTTAATAGTCATGTATAACATAATCTTAAATTAAATTTCTCCAAACATGGTTGATTATGCTTGAAAAATGGGAGTTCGCATGACACATCTACAACGTAGCCAAAAATAGGTTTTCGTCGAACTCAACATTAAATCAATGGAAACTGAATATTTACAAGAATCGATAGAAAATAAAGGTTCTTAATAGTCATCGACAACACAAGAATAAATCAGAGTACTCTAAACATGGTTGATTGTGGATGAAAAATGCGAGTTTGCATGACATAGTTACAATGTAGACTTAAAATCAGGTTTTCGTTGAACTCGACATTAAATAGATGGAAATTAAACATTCAAAAAAATCGATAGAAACTTAAAGTTCTTAATAGTCCTCTACAACACAATCCTAAATCATATTTCTTCAAACATGGCTGATTGTGGGTGACAAATGGGAGTTCGCATGTCACAACAGCAGTGTAGACTTAAAATTAGGTTTTCATTGAACTCGACATTAAATCGATTAAAATTCAACATTGATGAAAACCGATAGAAAATAAAGGTTTTTAATAGTCATCTACAACACAATCCTAAACCAAGCTCTCCAAACATGATTGATTTTTTGTGAAAAATGGGAGTTCACGTGACACAACAACAACGCAACCTTAAAATGAGGTTTTCATCGCACTCAACATTAAGTCCATGGAAATTCAACATTCACTAAAATCGATAGAAAATACAGGTTCTTAATAGTCATCGACAACACAATCGTAAATCAAAGTTCTCCAATAATGGTTGATTGTGGGTGAAAATGGGAGTTCGCATGACACATTTACAATGTAGCCTTAAAATTAAATTTTCTTCAAACTCAACATTAAATCAATGCAAATTCAAAATTCACGAAAAACTGATAAAAAATAAAAGTTCCAAATAGTCATCTACAAAAAAATATTACATGAAAGCTCTCCAAACATGGTTAATTGTGGATGAAAAATGGGAGTTCACGTGATACAACTACAACGTAGCCTTAAAATAAGGTTTTCATCGAACTCGACGTTAAATCGATTGAAATTCAATGTTCACAAAAACTAGTAGAAAATAAAGTTTCTTAATAATTATCTACAACACAATCCTAAATCAAAGTTATCCAAATATGGTTTATTGTGGGTGAAAAATGGGAGTTCGCATGACACAGCTGCAACGTAGCCTTAAAATCCATTTTTCGACGAACTCAACATTAAATCTATGGAAATTCAGCATGCACGAAAATCGATAGAAAATAAAGTTTCGTAATATTCATCTACAACACAATCCTAAATAAATGAACTCCAACTATGGTTAATTGTGGGTGAAAAATGGGAGTTCGGTCACAAAGATGCAATGTAGCCTTAAAATAGGGTTTCGTCAAACTCAACATTTAATCGATGGAAATTCAACATTCACAAAAACACATAGAAAATAAAGGCTATTAATAGTCATCTACAACATAATCCTAAATCAAAATTCTCAAAACATGATTGATTGTGGGTGAAAAATGGTAGTTTGCGTGAAAAAGCTACAACGTAGCATTAAAATCAGATTTTTGTCAAACTCAACATTTAATCGAAGGAAATTCAACATTCACGATTTTTTTTTTAAATAAATGTTCTTAATAGTCATCTACAACATAATCCTAAATCAAATTTCTCCAAACATGACCGATTATGGGTGAAAAAGGGGAGTTCGTGTGACACAGTGTGAATGTAGCCTAATAATCAAGTTTTCATTGAACTCGACATTATATCCATGCAATATCAACATCCACGAAAACTGACAGAAAATAAAGGTTCTTAGTAGTCATCTACAACTTAATGCAAAATAAAAGTTCTCGAAACATGGTTGATTATAGGTGATAAAAGAAAGTTCTCGTGACACAGCTGCAACATAGCCTTAAAATTTGGTTTTTCTCGAACTTGACGTTAAATCAACGGAAATTCAACATTCATGAAAATCGATAGAAAATAAAGGTTTTTAATACTCATCTACAACACAATCCTAAATCAATTTTCTCCAAACATGGTTGATTGTGGGTGAAAAATAGGAGTTCACGTGACACATCTGCAATGTAGCCTTAAAATCAGGTTTTCGTTGAACTTGACTTTAAATGAAGGGAAATTCAACCTTCGCAAAAACTGATAGAAAATCAACGTTATTAATAGTCAACTACAACACAATCCTTAATCAAATTTCTTTAAAAATGGTTGATTGTGAGTGAAAAATGGGAGTTCGCGGGACAAAGCTGCAATGTAGCCTTAAAGTAATGTTTTTGTTGAATTTGACATTAAATCGATGGAAATTCAACATTCACGAAAGCCGATAGAATATAAAGGTTTTAATAGTTATCTACAACTCAATCCTAAATCAAAGATGTAAGACCCTACTTCGTATGTAATTAATACAACGATAAATTGTTATATATTTTTCTTGAATTGATGATTTAACGTATTGTGGAGAATAAATAAGGTGATCTTTTGGCAATATTCTTGCATATCATTTTGACATTATGTTTTATTTTCATTATTGGATGGAAGTGGATTGCACTCGTATACCGTGGAATGCAAATTAGATTCTAAATGGATTATTTTATAGTTAAAGGTTAGAATGTTCAGCTAACATATTAATGTGATACATAATTGATACTTATGATCACATTGGTAATGTGCAGGAAGGAAACGATGTTAGCATGATAAGGAAGAACCACCAAGAAGGAATCAAAAGACTACTTCATAAGGATATAGATTTGACCCCATTCAGGGCCTAGAAATAAGTGGAGTTAATGTATTGGAGGACTAAGGGTGTGAGGGAATTTAGTTGGGATTCATGTGAGGTGTATGTGGGGGATTATGTCTTAGAAACCCCTAGTTAAGTTTGAAACTCGGATAGAACCTTGAGTGGCATTTTAATGAGAGTTGTTGGTCAAATTTTTGGGTTAGGGTGCAAAATAAACCCCCTAAGGTCTATACCATAGTGGTAGGGGTCATGTGGGCATAAAATAATGCCCCAAGGACATGATTTGACCCTTGAAAAGTCCTCATAATGGTGAGTGACGAATTTTTATGGGAGGATGGGATAGACAGATGGAGGGGTTGTCCAAGTGCATGTTTCATCTTTAATAAGGAAAAGACTCATTGATGGAGGGAGGGACACTCCACACCTTCCAATCCAAGGGGTTACAATTTGAAAACTCCTATATATTTTGGAGAGGAAGAATGATTAGGTGTTACCCTCTTCTCCTCTTGGAGAACTTTAGTGGATATGGTAGGAAGAAGAAGACGAAGAAAGGAGTCCAACTCTTTGGGAAGATAGTGATCAAGGTGGCTTGGCTTGAACAAAAAAGATGGATAAACGAGTTTAATCCCTTCATCTAAAATAAAAGAGATAAGTTCTTATTCCCATTTACTCTTGTTTAATGGTTGAAAGAAGGTGACACAGTGTATGAATCATAGTTGAAAATAGAAAGTAGAAAACCTAGATGCATGAAATTTGTGCTATGCTAGTTTATCCTTTTGTAAAAATGAGAAACGACTCCATTTATCATCTTGGAGGTAAAATAATTTTTTGCTCGGAGGTATGGCTAGAGCCCACAAGGCTCCATGACGCCATTATGGTAGGGTGGAGAGCAACCCTTATTTAGTGTTGTGTCTTTCATTGCATTTCTTTAAATTTATTTGTAATATGGAAAGTTGGTGTATTTATGCAACATGGAATAGAAAGGAAACATGGAAAAGCCTTAGTTATAGATGTTCATTTCATTTGATAATTAATTTTTATTGTAAATCTTGGAAGCTAATATTCAGTAGAATGATGTAATGGAAAAAAAAAAAGGGACTTATTCTTGGGCGTAATAATTGTGTCAACTCGATATATAAGTCTGAAGATGGAAAGTTTATTCAAGTTCTGTTGCATTTTAATGTATATCAAAGAGAAAATATACAACTGATGGATTCAAGATAAATATAAAAACAATAGGAAAGTTATAAATAAGGTATACTCACCCACTAGGTACTAGACAATCTAGGATTCTCGCTGTGGAATATGGCCTCTTAAATATTTGGTTTATTACAGGGTATCCTCTGGATGGGTAAGCCATTAATAAGATATCGTCTATCCTTCCATTTTGTTTCGTTCTACGTATGTAGTTGAATTCTTAAACTCATTATCTGCAGAAGATAGGATTACTCTTCTCCATGCCTTGGAAAGAAATGAGTTACGCACTTAAGTAGTGTTTCAGATTAGCATATATGTCATGGTTGTAACTTGGAAATTCTACATGAAAATAATGGAAATAAGCAGATAAGTTATCGTATAAAAGTAAATAAATTTCATACATGATCTCTAACCAAAAAAAAAAAGAAAGAAAGAGTATATTTAAGACTGTCTTCAATGGCCTCCAAAATATATTGCATTCATCCATTTTCTTTTGGCCTCTCTTACTTTGAAATCCAAGCTTCTAGTATGAGAAATTTTTCGTAGATTAGTAATGATTAACAATCATTTCGACATTGTGTGCCTAATGGGTTCTGCAATCACATAGGAAAATAACAACAATGTTTCGGAATAAGAACAAATTCAATGATATTGGGTAATAGCTATCATAACAAACAAACAAAAAAATAGATAATACCAATGAGGAGAAATGGATAAATAAAATTTGTGAACATTTCCTTGAGCGGTCGCCTATGAACTTAGTCTATAAATTTTTCTTTACTCCTCCACTTCTGTCACCTCCTGGAGTACTATGCGTGGTGTCTAAATTCTTTTGTCATGGCACTTGCAGAAATGTCCTTCAGTGACACCCATGCCAAAGGTAAGAAAGGCATGACAAATTTGGGAATGCCTTATTTTCCACGATGGACTTGAAAATGAAATAAACGATGAAGAAATATATCTCTGAGGGTATTAGTTTCGATGTAGCTGTCAAATAGGTGAGAGTGTTATTATGGTAGATGTGGTGCTGGCAGATTTTAGCACAGGGTGTGTGATTTGTTTTTATTTACCTCGGGTTATGGGAATGAGCATGTGATCATTGGCAATTTTCTGCATTGAAATAATGCTACAGCAACACAATAGAATTTTGCAGGCAAGATTTTAACCTAGGGTATGTGGGTGTGATTGTTGCGCCATATCTATCACCCGTGCATCAAATCAAACAATAAATGTGTCGTTGGTAGAAATAATGGATTTCTGGTTTGATTGAAGTTGTCTCTCACACTTCCATTTGATCGTGTCAGTTTTGTCAGCTACAACGGAGAATGAAATAACTCGGGAAGAAAATAATTAATTTTCAATCGTAGCCATATACTGCTATAAGACTTGAGTATCATATGTATTTAATATTTTGGCAAGTTGTCGTCTTCACTTCCCTCCACGTGTGCCACCAAATCAACATATTATTCATAGGTGTGTTTCTCTGTGGCTTCGCCACCATAGTCTACCTCAAGCATAGTTATCCAAGGTGAAATCAAAATGCTTAATTTTCACGCTATTCTCTAATCCACTCCATGCAATTCACGTCTTTTGATCACAGAAGAAACCAAGGCTGTGTGTTCGTATTTTTATTAGTATTGGAGACCACTAAGGCACTCAATTGTTTTAAGGCATGTTTGTTGCGTAATAAGTCCTAAGGGTTGGAAGGTATAAGCATAGATTTAATTGCATAGAATGAAATCTAATAATATACAGTTATCCTCCCTTGACTGCCATAAATTGTCTGAAACCTATATTAGTTCGACATTTAGTGAGTAGTGGCTGAATGTACATCCATGGCAGAGAATTTTCTTACCAACTCAGATTTGTTTTGGTGCTTCTGACAAATCAGCTTTTACTGTTTGATATCCTTTGAGATACTTCTCTTCTTGATTGAAATGAAATTTATATTAAGTACTTGGAAATATCCTTCAGCTATCCTGCAGTTCATTTTCTATTAATTTCACGAATACAAATTATGGGCTAGAAAAGCATACCATAACTTGCATGTCACAAAGCAGAGTTCAAACAATCTCTCTGGCATGAAACGATATTCCGAGAAATAAGAGGATTCTGAACTATATTTAAAAAGAGGCAGCATCAATGCTAGTTTCATTCCTTTCCCATGAGCCTGGAAGGCATACTTCTATTTTAATGACATTACCGATAAAATTCTTGTTAGCGCATATGTATTTATATCTGAAAAACACTGGTAAGCATCATACACGGTGGTCTTCAAATTATCATGTTTTCCTCTCATGATTATTCAATCTTAGTAATTAGAAGTTCTCGTGGAAATACGTGGAATATAGTTTCCCCTCACTAAAAGAGAAGGGGGATATCCCCATATTATTAAGGAGATTCTAAGAACTTAGATAAGACTCTACACAAGGATAAAGATAAATAATAATATATGATGATTAGAAAAAAAATAAGGAAAAATGTTAAGGTGTCCGCCTTACGTGGAAAGAGAATATGGGCAGTAGGAGGTTAGTATACCAAAAAAATACATGGCTGAATTAAAATATACTATGTGTATATGGTAATTTAGGAAAAGCCCTCTCATAATCTTTCAAAAAGGGACAAGAATATAGTATTGAAAAAGAAAAGGATATAAATGTAAATAGATAGTTTAATGTGACTATTCTACATTATGAATTCCGTGCTTGACATGTAAATATGTGTCTGATTATATTAATAAGAAAGTGGGATAACAAAAAAAAAGTATGTGATAAAAAGCTCCATGACTATTTCAAGAATTTTTAAAATATAATTCTAATTTCTTTGAAGCATTTAAGAAAAATAAAAAGAAAGGTTTCCCTTATTCCCGTAAAGGATGGGATTTGTTTCAACTCTAAAAAAAAGAAAAGAATTTTAGGAAAAGAAAGGAATAAGAATTTGTTAGGATTATATTTGCTCTAGTTTTTATTATTTCATTTTCAATTTTTTTTTTTCAAGATATATGAGTAAATAAAGGCGTTAATTGCATATAGTGTTTACTACCCATCATATATATATAAATATAAATAGAGTGAATTAGTAGATAATTAAATAAATAGATATATTAAGTATAGGTAAGAAATGTTTTCATTTGGGATTAACACTACAGGTAATAAGGGGATATTAATACTTTAGTTTTATAGAAGTATCATTATATTAGACGGGATAACACTAATGTTGACATCATTATTAAAGTAGCCCGTAAGATTAATATCATTATAAGACTAAAAAAAAAGTGTTGAGTTTTCTGCCATAAAATTTTGGGCATGATAACTAATTTAATATTGGACTTAACATAAATAGTAGTGTTCAAATAAATAATAATATTATTATTGGAAACATGCGATTAAATAATGGCGGCAATATTATGAATTGCAACAATATAATCTTGTCAAGGTTATAAGAGAGTAATAATAATTTATTCCAATTTTAGATCATAGTATTCAATAAAAGTTAGGTTGATCATGATTAAAATATCGATTGAGAGCAATGTCAAACTCTTGGGTATCATAACCCTAGTAAACTAACGTAACAAAATGACAATCTAAAGTTATCAATAATAAAGTAGAAGGGGGATATTTATTTGAATACATATTTGTGTCTTCATGCATAAAATTTTTTGAATTGCCTTCACGAAGAGGTACAACTCTTATCATGTTTGGTGTTACGTCTTAAACACTTAATGGGTGTTAATTAGTTTAATTAATAGGTTCAAAAGAAAAAAAATTGTTATGTTTTTTTTAGCGAAGTTTGGGAGCATGACAGTTCTCCAAACATGGTTAATTGTGGATGAAAATGGGAGTTTGCATGACATAGCTCGAACGTAGCCTTAAAATCATTGTTTTCGTTGAACTTGACATTAAATCAATGGAAATTCAACATTCACGAAAACTGAAAAAATATAAAAAATGTTAATAGTCATCTACAACACAATCCTAAATAAAAATTCTCAAAACATGGTTGATTGTTGGTGAAAAATGGGAGTTTATGTGACATAGCAGAACCATAGTCTTAAACTCAGGCTTTCATTGAACTCGACATTAAATCATTGGAAATTCAACATTCATCAAAACCGATAGAAAATAAAGGATCTTAATAATCATCTACAACTTAACCCTAAACAAAATTTCACCAAACATGGTCGATTGTGGGTGAAATGGGAGTTTACGTGACATAGTTGGACCGTAGCCTTAAAATCAGGTTTTCGTTGAACTTGACATTAAATCGTTGGAAATTCAACTTTCTTGAAAAATGATAGAAAATAAAGGATCTTAAAAGTCATTTACAACTTAATCCTAAATAAAAGTGCACCAAACATTGTTGATTGTGGGTAATATGGAAGTTCACGTAACATAGTTGGATCGTAGCCTTAAAATCAGGTTTTCGTTGAGCTCGACATTAAATCGATGATAATTAAACATCCACAAAAGCTGATAGAAAATATAGGTTATTAATACTCATCTACAACACAATCCTCAATCAATGTTCTCCAAACATGGTTGCTTTGGGTGAAAAATAGAAGTTCACATGACACAACTGCATGTAGCCTTCAAATCTACAACATAATCTTAAATAAAAATTCTCCAAACATAGTTGATTATGCGTGAGAAATGGGAGCTCGCGTGACATGTCTGCAATGTAGAATTAAAATTAGTTTTCGTTGAACTCGACATTAAATCGATAGAAAATAACTGTTCTTAATAGTCATCTACAACACAACATTAAATTAAAATTCTCCAAACATGGTTGATTGTGGGTGAAAAATGGGAGTTCATGTGACGCATCTAAAACATAGCTTTAAAATCAGGTTTTCGTCAATTTCGACATTAAATCGATGGAAATTCAACATTCATGAAAACCGCTAGAAAATAAAGATTCTTAATAGTCATCTACAACACAATCCTTAATAATAAATTCCAAATATGGTTGATTGTGGGTTAAAAATGGGAGTTTGTGTAACATAGCTGCAACGTAGCCTATAATCAGGTTTTTGCTGAACTCCACATTTAATCGACGAAAATTCAACATCCACGAAAACAAATAGAAAAGAAGCGTTCTTAACGGTCATCGACAACATAATCCTAAATCAAAATTCTTCAAACATGGTTGATTATGGGTGAAAAATGGGAGTTCGCATCACAAATCTAAAACATAGCCTTAAAATTAGGTTTTCATCGAACTCATCATTAAGTCAATGGAAATTGAACATTCACGAATTCTGATAGAAAATAAATGTTATTGATAGTCATAAATCAAAGTTCTCAAAAAATGGTTGATTATGGGTGAAAAAAGGGAGTTCGTGTGACACATCTGCAAAGTAGCCTTAAAATCATATTTTTGCCGAACTCGACATTAAATCTATGAAAATTCATCATTCATGAAAATCGATAGAAAATAAAGATTTTTAATAATCATCTCCAACACAATCCTAAATCCAAGTACTCCAAACATGGTTGATTATGTGTTAAAATGGTAGTTCGTGTGACAAAACTGCAACATAGCTTTAAACTCAGGTTTTCGTTAAACTCGACATTAAATCAATGAAAATTCAATATTCATGAAAACTGTAAGAAAATAAATGATCTTAATCAAAGTATTCCAAACATGGTTGATTGTGGGTGAAAAATGCGAGTTCCCATGACATAGCTGCAATGTAGACTTAAAATTAGGTTTTTGTCGAACTCGACATTAAATCGATGCAAATTTAATATTCACAAAAATTGATAGAAAATAAAGATTCTTAATAGTCATCTACAACACAATCCTAAATTAAAGTTCTTCAAACATGGTTGATTGTGGGTGACAAATGAGAGTTCGCTTGTCACATTTGCAATGTAGACTTAAAATCAACATTCACGAAATCCAATAGAAAATAAATGTTCTTAATAGTCATCTACAACATAATACTAAATCAAAGTTCTCCAAACATGGATGATTGTGGGTGAAAAATGCGAGTTTGTGTGACAAAGCTGCGATGTAGCTTTAAAATAAGGTTTCGCCGAACTTGACATTTTATTGATGAAAATTCATTATTCAAGAAAACAATTAGAAAATAAAGTTCATAATAGTCATCTACAACATAATATAAAATCTAAATTCTCCAAACATGGTTGATTGTGGGTGAAAAATGGCAGTTAACGTCACACAGGTGCAACGTAGCCTTAAAATCAAGTTTTGGTCTAACTCGTCACTAAATAGTTAGAAATTCAACATTCACGAAAACTGATAGACAATAGAGGGTTAGTGGTCATCAACAATAAAATCCTAAATCAAAGTTCTCCAAAACCTTGTTGATTAAGGGTGAAAAATATGAGTTCATGTGACAAATTTGCAACATAGCCTTAAAATTAGGCTTTCGTGAAACACGACATTAAATCAATGGAAATTCAATATTCATGAAAACCAATAAAAATAAAAGGTTCTTAATATTTATCTACAACACAATCTTTAATCAAAGTTCTCCAAACATGGTTGATTATTTTTTAAAAATGGGAGTTCAGGTGACACATCTACAAAGTAGCCTTAAAATTAGATTTTCATCGAACTCAACATTGAATCATGTTGGAAGTTAATTCACAAAAACTGATAGAAATTAAAGGTTCTTAATATTCATCTACAACACAATTTTAATTTAAAGTTCTCCAAACATTGTTGATTGTGGTTGAAAAATGGAAGTTCACGTGACAATCGTGCAACTTAGCGCTTTAAAATCAGGTTTTGGTTTAACTCGACATTTAATCGATGAACCTTTAACATTCATGAAAACCAATAAAAAATAAAGGTTCTTAATAGTCATATACAACACAATAGTAAATCAAAGTTGTCCAAAAAATGGTTGATTATGGGTTAAAAATTGGAGTTTGCATGAAACATAGCTGCAACGTAGCCTTACAATTAGTTTTTTGTCGAACTCCACATTAAATCAATGGAAATTCAACATTAATCAAAACCGAAAGAAAATAAAGGTTCTTAATAGCCATCTACAACATAATATTAATTCCAAGTTTTCCAAAAAAAGTTGATTGTGGGTGAAAAAGAGCAGTTCGCATGACAAAGCTGCAATTTAGGCTTAAGACAAGCTTTTTCTCAAACTCAACATTAAATTGAAGGAAATTGAACATTCACGAAAATTGATAGAAAATAAAGGTTCTTAGTGGTCATCTTCAACACAATCCTAATTCAAAGTTCTCCAAACATGATTGATTGTGAGTGAAAAATGGCAATTTGCGTGACAAAGCTGCAACGTAGCATTAATATCAGATTTTCATCGAATTTGACATTTCATCGATGGAAATTCAACATTCACGATTTTTTTTTGAAAATAAAGGTTCTTAATAGTCATCTACAAGATAATCCAAAATCAAAGTTCTCCAAACATGGTCGATTATGGGTGAAAAAACGGAGTTCGTGTGACACATCTGCAATGTAGCAAAAAAATAAGGTTTCTGTCGAACTCGATATTAAATCAATAGAAATTCAACATTCACAAAAAAATGATAGAAAATAAAGTGTCTTTATAGTTATCTACAAAACAATACTAATTCAAAGTTCTCCAAACATGGTTGATTGTGGGTGATAAATAGGAGTTTGCATAACACAGTTGCAACGTAGCCTTAAAATAAGGTTTTCGTTGAACTCGACATTAAATCAATGGAAATTCAACATTCATGAAAACCGATAGAAAATAAAGGTTCTTAATAGTCATCAACAACACAAACCTCAATCAAAATTTTCCAAACAGGGTTGATTGTTGGGGCAAAATAGGAGTTCGTGTGACAGAGTTGCAATGTAGCCTTAAAATCAAGTTTTCACCGAACTTGAGATTATATCGATGGAATATCAACATCCTAGAAAACTGATAGAAAATAAAGGTTCTTACTAGACATCTACAAGTTATCCTAAATCAAATTTCTCGAACAATTGTTGAGTATGGGGGATAAAAGGGAGTTCTCATGACACAGTTACAAAATAGCCTTAAAATTTAGTTTTTCTCGAACTTGACATTAAATTGACGTAAATAGAACATTCATGAAAATCAATAGAAAACAAAGGTTCTTAATACTCATCTACAACACAATCCTAAATCAATTTTCTCCAAACATGATTGATTGTCGGTGAAAAATAGGAGTTCACGTGACACTACTGCAATGTAGCCTTAAAATCAGATTTTAGTCGAACATGACATTAAATTTAATGGAAATTCAACATTGACGAAAACTGTAACAAAATAATTGTTCTTAATAATAATCTACAGTAGAATTCTAAATCAAATTTCTCCAAACATTGTTGATTGTGGGTGAAAAATGGGAGTTCACATGACACAGCTGCAACGTAGTCCTAAAATCAGCTTTTCATCAAACTCGACATTAAATAAATGGAAATTGAATGCTCATTAAAACTAATCGAAAATAAAGGTTCTTTATAGTCATCTAAAAAAAATCCTAAATCAAATTTCTCCAAATATGGTTAATTGTGGGTGAAAAATGGGAGTTCACATGACAAAACTACTATGTAGCCTTCAAATAAGGTTTTTGTAAAACTTGACATTAAATAAAAGAAAAATCAATATTCACGAAAATCGATAGAAAATAATGGTTATTATTAGTCATCTACAACATAATCCTAAGTCAAACTTCTCAAAACATGGTTGATTGTGGGTGAAAAATGGGAGTTCACGTCACACAGATGCAATGTAGCCTTAAAATAGGGTTTCATGAAACTTCAAATTTAATCAATGAAAATTGAACATTCACAAAAACAAATAGAAAATAAACATTCTTAATAGTCATTTACAGAATAATCCTAAATAAAAATTCTCCAAACAAGCTTTGATTATGCGTGAAAAATGGGAGTTCATATCACACATCCGCCACATAGAATTAAAGTTAGGTTTTCGTCGAACTCGACATTAAAATGATGGAAATTTAACATTCATGAAAATCGATAGAAAATAGTCATAAATAAAAGTTCTCCAAACATCGTTGATTATGGCTGAAAAAGGGAGTTCGCGTGACACATCTGCAACATAGCGTTAAATAAATGTTTTCCCCGAACTCAACATTAAATCGATGGAAATTCACCATTCACAAAAATAAATAGAAAAAAAAAATCTTAATAGTCATCTACAACACAATCCTAAATCAAATTTATCCAAACATGGATGTTTGTGGGTAAAATAAGCAAGTTCGCGTCACACAACTACAATGTAGCCTTAAAAAAGGGTTTTCGTCAAACTTGAAATTAAATTGATGGAAATTCACCATTCACAAAAATAAACAGAAAACAAAGATTCTTAATAGTCATCTACAACACAATCCAAAATCAAATTTCTCGAAACATGGATGTTTGTGGGTGAAATAATCAAGTTCACGTCACACAAATACAATGTAGCCTCAAAATACGGTTTTTGTCGAACTCGACATTAAATCAATGGAAATTCCACTTTCAAAAAAATTGATTGAAAATAAAGATTCTTAATAGTCATCTACAACATAATTCTAAATCAAAGTTCTCAAAACCTGGTTGATTGTTGGTGAAAAATGGGAGTTCGTGTCACAAAGATGCAGTGTAACCTTAAAATAGGATTTCATAAAACCTGAAATTTAATCGATGGAAATTCAACATTCACGAAAATAAATAGAAAATAAAGGTTCTTAATAGTCATTTACAGCATAATCCTAAATAAAGGAACTCCAAAAATGGTTGATTATGCGTGAAATATGGGAGTTCTTATGACACATCCGCAACGTAGAATTAAAATTAGGTTTTCATCGAATTCGACATTAAATCAAAGTTTTCCAAATATGGTTTAGTGTGGGTGAAAAATGGGAGTTTTCTTGACAAATATGCAATGTAGCCTCAAAATTAGGTTTCGTTGAACTCGACAATTAATTGATCGAAATTCAACATTCAAAAAAAACAAATAGAAAATAAAGGTTATTAATAGTCATCTACAAAACAATACTAAATCAAAGTTCGTCAAACATGGTTGATTGTGGATGAAAAATGGGAGTTCTAATGACACATCTGGAACATAGCTTTAAAATCTAGTTTTCATGAAATTCGATATTAAACATGGTTGATTGTGGGTTAAATATTGGAGTTCACGTAACATAGTTGCAACATAGCCTGAAAATCAGGTTTTTGCTAAACTCGACATTAAATCGATGGAAATTCAACATTCTCGAAAACCGATAGAAAATAAATATTCTTAATAGTCATCTACAACACAGTCCTTAATCAAAGCTCTCCAAATATGGTTCATTGTGGAATAAAAATGAGAGCTGCTTTGACAAAGCTGCAACATAGCCTTAAAATGTGGTTTTCATTGAACTCAACATTAAATTGTTTGATATTGAACATTCACGAAAAACAAATGGAAAATAAAATTTCTTAATAGTCATTTGAAACTTAATACTGAATAAAATTACTCCTAAACA
Organism: Sequoiadendron giganteum; assembly: GCA_007115665.2. Classification (NCBI taxonomy): domain Eukaryota; kingdom Viridiplantae; phylum Streptophyta; class Pinopsida; order Cupressales; family Cupressaceae; genus Sequoiadendron; species Sequoiadendron giganteum. The sequence continues at coordinate 267,220 of VCHN02000019.1, forward strand.
TTGTTGATGGTGGGTGAAAAATAGGGGTTCATGTGACATAGCTGCAACGTCGCCTTAAAGTTAGGTTTTCATTGAACTCAACATTAAATCGATGAAAAATCAACATTCACAAAAATAAATAGAAAATAAAGGTTCTTACTAGTCATGTATAACATAATCTTAAATTAAAGTTCTCCAAACATAGTTGATTATGCTTGAAAAATGGGATTTCGCATGACACATCTGCAATGTTGCCTTAAAATTAGGTTTTTGTCAAACTCAACATTAAATCAATGGAAATTAAATATTTACAAAAGGCGATAGAAAATAAAGGTTCTTAATAGTCATCTACAACACAATACTAAATCAAAGTATTCCAAACATGGTTGATTGTGGGTGACAAATGGGAGTTCGTATGTCACATCTGCAATGTAGACTTAAAATCAACATTCACCAAATCCAATAGAAAATAAATGTTCTTAATAGTCATCTACAACATAATACTAAATCAAAGTTCTCCAAACATGGTTAATGTTGGGTGAAAAATGGGAGTTCACGTGACAAAGGTACAATGTAGCTTTAAAATAAGGTTTCGTCGAACTTGATATTTTATTAATGAAAATTCAACAATCAAGAAAACAAATAGAAAATAAAGTTGATAATAGTTATCTAATACATAATACGAAATCAAAATTCTCCAAACATGGTTGATTGTGGTTGAAAATGACAGTTCACGTCACACAGGTGCAATGTAGCCTTAAACTCAAGTTTTGGTCTAACTCGACACTAAATTGTTAGAAATTCTAAATTCACAAAAACTGATAGAAATTAAAAGTTTAGTAGTCATCAATAATAAAATCAATAGAAAATAAAGGTTCTTAATAATCATGTATAACATAATCTTAAATTAAAGTAATCCAAATTTGGTTGATTGTGGGTGGAAAATGCGAGTTCGCATGACACAACTGCAATGTAGACTTAAAATGAGGTTTTCGTCAAATTCGACATTAAATAGATGAGAATTCAATATTCACAAAAATAGATAGAAAATAAAGATTCTTAATAGTCATGTATAACATAATCTTAAATTAATGTTCCCCAAACATGGTTGATTATGCTTGAAAAAAGGGAAAATTGAACATTCACGAAAATTGATAGAAAATAAAGATTCTTAATAGTCATCTACAACACAATCCTTAATCAAAGTACTCCAAACATGGATGATTATGTGTGAAAATGGGAGTTCGTGTGACACGTCTGCAATGTAGAAATAAAATTATTTTTCGTCGAACTCGACATTAAATCGATGGAAATTGAACATTTGCGAAAATCGATAGAAAATAAATGTTCTTAATAGTCATCTACAACAAAATACTAAAACAAAGTTCTCCAAACATGGTTGATTGTGGGTGAAAAATGGGAGTTTGTGTGATGCATCTGCAACATAGCTTTAAAGTCAGGTTTTCATCAAATTCGATATTGACGAAAACCACTAGAAAATAAAGGTTCTTAAGAGTCATCTACAACACAAACCTTAATAACAAATTCCAAACATGGTTGATTGGGGGCTAAAAATGGGAGTTTGTGTAATATAGCTGCAACGTAGCCTTAAAATCAGGTTTTCATTGAGCTCAACATTTAATCGATGGAAATTCAACATTCACGAAAACAAATAGAAAATAAAGGTTCTAAATAGTCATCAACAACATAATCCTAATTAAAAAAATTCAAACATGGTTGATTATGAGTGAAAAATGGGAGTTCGCTGACAAATCTGAAACTTAGCCTTAAAATTATGTTTTCATCGAATTCGTCATTAAATCGATGGAAATTGAACATTCACAAAAATCGATAGAAAATAAATGTTCTTAATAGTCATAAATCAAAGTTCTTTAAAAATGTTTGATTATGGGTGAAAAAAGGGTGTACACGTGACACATCTGCAAAGCAGCCTTAAAATTAGGTTTTTGCCGAACTCGACTATAAATGATGGAAATTGACAATTCACGAAAATTGATAGAAAATAAATGATCTTAATAGTGATCTACAACACAAAACTAAATCAAATTTCTCCAAACATAGTTGATTGTGGGTGAAAATGATAGCTCACGTGACACAACTGCAACGTAGCCCTAAAATCAGGTTTTCATCAACCTCGATTATGGGTGCAAAATGGGATTTCGCGTGACAAAGCTACGATGTAGCCTTAAAATAAAAAATTTATCAAACTCGATAGTAAATCAAAGGAAATTCAACAGTCACGAAAACTAATAGAAAATAAAGGTTTTAATAGTCATCTACAATGCAATCCTAAATAAAATTTCTCTAATCATGCTTGATAGTGGGTGAAAATTTGGAGTTTGCATGACAAAATTGCAACATAGCCTTAAAGTGAGGTGTTCATGAAACTCGATATTAAATCGGTAGAAATTCAACATTCATGTAAACTGTAAAAAAATAAATGTTCTTAATACTCATCTACAACACAATACTAAATAAAAGCTCTCCTAACATGGTTGATTGTCGGTGGAAAAAGGGAGTTTGCTTGACATAGCTGCAACGTAGCCTTAAAATCAGGTTTTCGTCGAACTCGACTTTAAACAGATCGGAATTGAACATTCACAAAAACTGATAGAAAATAAAGATTCCTATTGGTCATATACAACACAATCTTAAATCAAAATTCTCAAAACATGGTTGATTGTGGGTGAAAAATGGGAGTTCGGGTTACACAACTACAACGTAGCCTTAAAATCAGGGTTTCATCAAACTCGACATTAAATCGATGAAATTCAAGATTCAAGAAAACCAATAGAAAATAAAGGTTCTATATAGTCATCTACAACACAATCTTTAATAAAATTTCTCCAAACATGGTTGATTGTCAATAAAAAATAGGAGTTCGCGTGACACGGATGCAACGTAGACTTGAAATCAGATTTTGGTCGAACATGACATTAAATAAATGGAAATTCAACATTGACAAAAATCATAACAAAATAATTGTTCTTAATAGTCTTCTATATTACAATACAAAATCAAAGTTCTCAAAAAATTGTTGATTGTGGGTGAAAAATGGAAGTTCACATGACATAGTTGCAACGTAGCCTTAAAATCAGCTTTTCATCGAACTCGACATTAGATGGAAGGAAATTGAACGTTCATGAAAACTAATAGAAACTAAAGGTTCTTTATAGTCATCTAAAAAACAATCCTAAATCAAAGTTCTCCAAATATGGTTGATTGTGGATGAAAAATGGGAGTTCATGTGAGAAAACTGCAATGTAGCGTTCAAATCAGGTTTTTGTCAAACCTGACATTAAATAGAAAGAAATATAACATTCACGAAAATAAAAAGAAAATAATGGTTATTATTAGTCATCTACAACATAATCGTAAATCAAAATTCTCAAAACCTGGTTGATTGTGGGTGAAAAATGGGAGTTCACGTCACAAAGACGCAATGTAGCTTTAAAATAGTGTTTTGTGAAACTTCAAATTTAATGGATCGAAATTCAACATTCCCGAAAACAAATATAAAATAAAGGATCTTAATAGTCATTTACACAATAATCCTAAACAAAAATTCTGCAAACATGATCATTATTTCTGAAAAATGGGAGATTGTATGACATGTCCGCAACTCGACATTAAATCCATTAAAATTGAATATTCATGAAAATCACTAGAAAATAATTTTTCTTAATAGTCATAAATAAAAGTTCATCAAACATCGTTGATTATGGGTGAAAAAGGGAGTTCTCGTGACACATATGCAACGTAGCCTTAAAAATAGGTTTTCGCCAAACGCAACATTAAATCAATGGAAATTCACCATTAACAAGAATAAATAGAAAAAAAAGATTCTTAATAGTCATCTACAACACAATCCTAAATCAAATTTTTCCAAACATGGATGTTTGTGGGTAAAATAAACAAGTTCGCATCACACAACTACAATGTACCCTTAAAATAGGGCTTTTGTCAAACTCGACATTAAATGGACTGAAATTCCACTTTCACAAAAACCGATTAAAAATAAAGATTTTTAATAGTCATCTACAACACAATCCTAAATAAAAGTTCTCCAAACATGGATGTTCGTGTGCGAAAATTTCATGTTCGTGTGACACAACTGCAGTGTAGCCTTAAAATAGGGTTTTCGACGAACTCGACATTCAATTGATGGAAATTCAATATTCATGAAAGAAATTAGAAAATAAAGGTTTTTAATAGTCATCTACAACTTAGAAATTAATTTTTTTCAAAATATGGTTTATTGTGGGTGAAAAAGGAGAGTTTTTTTGTTGACAAAGATGCAATGTAGCCTTAAAATTAGGTTTTGTCGAACTTGATATTTAATCGATGGAAATTCAACATTCACAAAAACAAATAGAAAATAAAGGTTTTTAATAGTCATCTACAACACAATACTAAATCAAAGTTCTCCAAACATAGTTGATTGTGGGTGAAAAATGGGAGTTTGCATGACACATCTGCAACATAGCTTTAAAATCAAGTTTTATGGAAATTCGACAATAAACTAATGGAAATTCAACATTCACGAAAACCGTTAGAAATTAAATGTTCTTAATAGTCATCTAAAAGACAATCCTTAATAAAATTTCCCAAACATGGTTGAGTGTGGGTTAAAAATGGGAGTTCGCGTAACATAACTACAATGTAGCCTTAAAATTAGGTTTTTGCTAAACTCAAAATTCAATCGATGGAAATTCAACATTCTCGAAAACCGATAGAAAATAAAGATTCTTAATCGTCATCTGCAACACAATCCTTATTCAAAGCTCCAAATATGGTTGATTGTGGAATAAAATTCATAGTTCATGTGACACAGCTGCAACATAGCCTTAAAATGTGGTTTTCATTGAACTCAACATTAAATCAATGGAAATTAAATATTTACGAAAATCGATAGAAAATAAAGGTTCTTAATATTCATCTACAAAACAATAAAAAATCAAAGTATTCCAAACATGGTTGATTGTGGTTAAAAATTGGAGTTCGCATGAAACATAGCTGCAACGTAGCATTAAAATTAGCTTTTTGTCGAACGCGACATTAAATCAATGGAAATTCAACACTCAACAAAACCGAAAGAAAATAAAGGTTCTTAATAGTCATCTACAACACAATACTTATTCCAAGTTTTCCAAAACTAGTTGATTGTGGGTGAAAAATGGCAGATCGCATGACCAAGCTATAATTTAGGCTTAAAACAAAGTTTTTGTCAAACTCGTCGTTAAATCGATGCAAATTCAACATTAATAAAAAACTGATAGAAAATAAATTTTCTTAATAGTCATCTACAAAAAAAGTACTAATTGAAAGTTCTCCAAACATGGTTAATTGTGGGTGAAAAATAGGAGTTTGCATAACACAGCTGCAACGTAGCCTTAAAATAAGGTTTTTGTTGAACTTGACATTAAATCTATGAGAATTTAACATTCATGAAAACCGATAGAAAATAAAGGTTCTTAATAGTTATCAGCAGCACAAACCTTAATCAAAGTTCTCCAAATAGGGTTGATTGTTGGGGAAAAATAGGAGTTCGTGTGACACAGTTGCAACGTAGCCTTAAAATCAAGTTTTCACCAAGCTCGACATTATATTGATGGAATATCAACATCCACAAAAATTGATAGAAATTAAAGGTTCTTAGTATTCATCTACAACTTAATCCTAAATCAAAGTTCTCGAAACATGGTTGATTATGGGTGATAAAAGGGAGTTTGCGTGACAGAGCTGCAACATAGCCTTAAAATTTGATTTTTCTCGAATTTGACATTAAATCGACGAAAATTGAACATTCATGAAAATCGATAGAAAATAAAGGTTCTTATTACTCATCTAAAATACAATCCTAAATCAATTTTCTCTGAACATGGTTGATGGTTGATGTTGAATTTCCATCGATTTAATGTCAAGTTCTAAGAAAATTTGATTTTAGGGCAACGTTGCGGCTATCTCACACAAACTCCCATTTTTTCCCACCATAAATCATATTTGAAGAAATTTGATTTAGTATTGTGTTGTAATTGACTATTAAAAACCTTTATTTTCTATTAGTTTTTGTGAACGTTGAATTTCCATCGATGTATTGTCGAGTTCGACAAAAACGTAATTTGTAGGCTATGTTGCAGATGTTTCACGCAAACTCCCATTTTTCACCCATAATCAACCATTTTTGGTTGAATTTTATTTAGAAGTATGTTGTATATGACTATTAGAAACCTTTTGTTTCTATTGGTTTTCATGAAAGTGGAATTTCCATCGATTTAATGTTGAGTTCGATAAAAACCTGATTTTGAGGCTATGTTGCAGATTTATCGCATGAAATATCATTTCTCACCCTCAATCAACCATGTTTGGAGAACTTTGATTTAGGATTATGTTGTAGATGACACTAGTAAGAATCTTTATTTTCTATCATTTTTTGTGAGTGTTTAGTTTCCATCAATTTACGATCGAGTTCAATGAAAAACTTGATTTTAAGGCTACATTGCAGCTGTGTCACGTGAACTCCCATTTTTCACACATAATCAACAATGTTTGGAGTACTTTGATTTAGTATTGTATTGTAGTTGAATTTTAAGAACCTTTATTTTCTTTCAGTTTTTCGTGAATGCTGAATTTTCGTCGATTTAATGTGTGTTCGATGGAAACCTGATTTTAAGTCTAATTGCAGCTATGTCATATGAACTCCCATTTGTCACCCACAATCAACCGTGTTTGAAGAACTTTTATTTAGCATTGTGTTGCAGATGACTATTAAAAACCTTTATTTTCTATCGATTTTTGTGAATGTTCAATTTCCCTCAATTTAATGTTGAGTTCGACAAAAACCTAATTTTAAGTCTATGTTGCAGCTGTGTCATGCAAACTCCCTTTTTTCTCCGTTAATCAACCATGTTTCGAGTACTTTAATTTAGTGTTGTGTTGTACATGACTATTAAGAACCTTTCTTTTCTATCAATTTTCGTGAATATTCAATTTACATCGATTTATTGTCAAATTTCACGAAAACTTGATTTTAAGGCTACATTGCAGTTGTGTCACGTGAACTACCATTTTTCATCCACAATCAACCATGTTTGGAGAAATTTCATTTAGTATTGTTTTGTAGAGTTTTCATGAATGTTGAATTTCCATGGATTTAATGTCGTGTTCGACAAAAACCTAATTTTAAGGCTATGTTGTAGATGTGTCATATGAACTCCCATTTTTCACCCATAAACAAACATGTTTGGAAAATTTTGATCTACAATTATGTTGTAGATGACTATAAAGAATCTTGATTTTCTATCATATTTCGTGAATGTACAATTTCCCTCAATTTAATGTTGAGTTCGATGAAAACCTAATTTTTTAATGCTATGTTGCAGTGGTGTGATGATAACTCCCTTTTTTCATGAATGTTGAATTTCCATCGATTTAATGTTGAGCTCAAAGAAAACCTGATTTTAAGGCTACATTGCAGTTGTGTCACGAGAACTATTTTTCACCGACAATCAAACCATGTTTGACAAACTTTGATTTAGGATTATATTTTAGTTGAGTATTAACAACCTTTATTTTCTATGGGTTTTTGTAAATGTTGAATTTTCATTGATTTAATGTCGAGTTTTAAGAAAACCTATTTGTAAGGCTACGTTGCAGCTGTGTCACATGAACTCCAATTTTTCACCCTTAATCAACCATGTTTGGAGAACATTTATTTAGGATTGTGTTGTAGATGACTATTAAGAACCTTTATTTTCTATCGATTTTATGTCGAGTTCATCGAACAACTGATTTTAAGACTACTAAAGGAAAGTTCTCCAAACATTGTTGATTGTGGGTGAAAAATGGGAGTTCACATGAGACAGCTGCAACGTAGCCTTAAAATAACCTTTTCATTGAACTCGACATTAAATAGATGGAAATTGAACGTTCATGAAAGCTAATAGAAAATAAAGGTTCTTTATAGTCATCTAAAAAATAATCCTCAATGAAAGGTCTCCAAATATGGTTGATTGTGGGTGAAAAATGCAAGTTCACGTTCATGAAAACCGATAGAAAATAAAGGTTCTTGATAGTCATCAGCAACTCAATCTTAATCAAAGTTCTCCAAACAGGGTTGATTGTTGGGAAAAAATAGGAGTTTATGTGACACAGTTGCAACGTAGACTTAAAATAAAGTTTTCACCGAACTCTACATTATATCGATAGAATATCAACATCCACGAAAACTAATAGAAAATAAAGGTTCTTAGTAGTCATCTACAAATGAATCCTAAATCAAAGTTCTTGAAACATGGTTGATTATGGATGATAAAAGCGAGTTTGTGTGACACAACTGCAACATAGCCTTAAAATTTGGGTTTAACTCAAATCTGACATTAAATCGACAAAAAATGAACATTCATGAAAATCGATAGAAAATAAAGGTTCTTAATAGTCATCTACAACACAATCCTAAGTCAATTTTCTTGAAACATAGTTGATTGTGGGTGAAAAATAGGAGTTCACATTACACAACTGCAATGTAGCCTTAAAATTAGGTTTTCGTTGAACTTGACATTAAATCAAGGGAAATTCAACATTCACAAAAACCGATAGAAAATCAAGGTTCTTAATAGACATCTTCAACACAAACCTAAATCAAATTTCTCCAAAAATGGGAGTTCGCGGGACAAAGCTGCAACGTAGCCTTAAAAAGAGGTTTTTGTCAAATTTGACATTAAATCAATGGAAATTCAACATTCAGGAAAACTGATAGAAAATAAAGGTTCTTAATAGTTATCTACAACTAAATCCTAAATCAAAATTATCCGAACATGGTTGATTGTGGGTGAAAAAAGGGAGTTCACGTGTCATAGTTGGACAGTAGCCTTAAAATCAGATTTTCGTTGAACTCGACATTAAATCATTGGAAATTCAACATTCATGAAAATCGATAGAAAATAAAGGATCTTAATAGTCATTTACAACTTAATCCTAAATAAAAGTTCACCGAACATGGTTGATTGTGAGTTCACGTGTCATAGTTGGACCGTAGCCTTAAAATCAGGTTTTCGTGAAATTCGACATTAAATCGATGGAAATTCAACATTCATGAAAACAGCTAGAAAATAAAGGTTTTTAATAGTCATCTACAACACAATCCTTAAAAAAAAATTCTGAACATGGTTGATTGTGGGTTAAAAATGGGATTTTGTGTCACATAGCTGCAATGAGCCTTAAAATAAGGTTTTCGTTGAACTCAACATTCACGAGAATAAATAGAAAAGAAAGTCTCTTAATAGTCATCTACAACATAATCCTAAATCAAAATTCTTCAAACATGGTTGATTATGGGTGAAAAATGGGAGTTCACGTGACAAATCTAAAACGTAGCCTTAAAATAAGGTTTTCATCGAACTCGTCATTAAATCGATGGAAATTGAACATTCACGAAAACCGATAGAAATAGATGTTCTTAATAGTGATAAATCAAAGTTCTCAAAAAATTGTTGATTATGGCTGAAAAAAGGAGTTCATGTGACACATCTGCAAAGTAGCGTTAAAATCAGGTTTCTGCCAAAATCGATATTAAATCGATGGAAATTCACCATTCATGAAAATCGATAGAAAAAAAAGATTCTTAATAGTCATCTACAACACAATCCTAAATCAAAATTCTCCAAAAGTGGTTGATTGTAGGCGAAAAATAGGAGTTCGCATGACACAACTGTAACGTAGCCTTAAAATTAGGTTTTCATCGAACTTGATATTAAATCGATGAAAATTCAACATTCACGGAAACTGATAGAAAATAAAGATTCCTATTAGTCATATACAACACAATCCTAAATCAAAATTCTCCAAATATGGTTGATTATGCATGAAAACTGGGAGTTCGCGTAACAAGTTTGCAATGTAGAATTAAAATTAGGTTTTCATCGAACTCGAAATTAAATCGATAAAAAGAAAATGTTCTTAATACTCATCTACAACACAATAATAAATCAAAGTTCTCCAAACATGGTTGATTGTGAATAAAAAATAGGAGTTCACCTAACACTGATGCAATGTAGCCTTAAAATCAGATTTTAGTTGAACATAACGTTAAATCAATGGAAATTCAACATTGACGAAAACCGTAACAAAATAATTGTTCTTAATAGTCATCTACACTACAATACTAAATCAAAGTTCACCTAACATTACTGATTATGGATGAAAAATGAGAGTTCGCATGACACAGCTGCAATGTAGCCTTAAAATTAGCTTTTCATCGATCTTGACATTAAATAGATGGAATTTGAATGTTCATGAAAACTAATAGAAAATAAAGATTCTTTATAGTCATCTAAAAAACAATCCTAAATCATAGTTCTCACAATATGGTTGATTGTGGGTGAAAAATGGGAGTTCAAGTGACAAAACTACAATGTAGCCTTCAAATTAGGTTTTCGTGAAACTCGCCATCAAATCTAAAGAAATTTAACATTCACGAAAGTCGATAGAAAATAAAGGTTATTATTAGTCATCTACAACATAATCCTAAATTAAAATTCTCAAAACTCGGTTGATTGTGAGTGAAAAATAGGAGTTCACGTCACAAAGATGCAATGTATCCTTAAAATAGGATTTCTTGAAACTTGAAATTTAATTGATGGAAATTCAACATTCACGAAAACAAATTGAAAATAAAAGGTTCTTAATAGTCATTTACAACATAATCCTAAATAAAGGAACTCCAAAAATGGTTGATTATGCGTGAAATATGGGAGTTTGGATGACACGTTCACAATGTAGAATTAAAATTAGGTTTTAGTTGTATTCGACATTAAATCGATTGAAATTGAACATTCACGAAAATCGATAGAAAATAAAATTTCTTAATAGTCATAAATAAAACATCTCCAAAGATTGTTGATTATGGGTGAAAAACGGAGTTTGTGTGACACATCTACACCGTAGACTTAATTTTACGGTTCATTGTGGGTGAAAACAAATAGAAAATAAAGGTTCTTAATAGTCATTTACAACTTAATCCTAAATCGAAGTTCTCCAAAAATGGTTGATTATGGGTGATAAATGGGAGTTCGCATGACAAAGCTAAAATGTAGCTTTAAAATAAGGTTTCATCGAAATCCACATTTAATTGATGGAATTTCAA